>JASVER010000009.1:735354-767920 GCA_030449065.1 Oceanodroma leucorhoa | reverse complement strand
AACTTAGTTTCATCTGCAAACTTACTAAGGGTGCACTCGATCCCCTCGTCCAGATCATTGATAAAGATGTTAAACAAGACCGGCCCCAAAACTGAGCCCTGGGGAACACCGCTCGTGACTGGCCGCCAACTGGATTTGACTCCGTTCACCACAATTCTCTGGGCTCGGCCATCCAGCCAGTTTTTTACCCAGCGAAGAGTACACCCGTCCAAGCCATGAGCCACCAGCTTCTTTAGGAGAATGCTGTGGGAGACAGTGTCAAAGGCCTTACTAAAGTCCAGGTAGACCACATCCACAGCCTTCCCCTGATCCACTAGGCAGGTCACCCGGTCGTAGAAGGAGATCAGGTTGGTCAAGCAGGACCTGCCTTCCATGAACCCATGCTGACTGGGCCCGATCCCCTGGTTGTCCTGCACCTGCCTCGTGAGCGCCCTCAAGATGAACCGCTCCATAATCTTCCCCGGCACCGAGGTCASGCTGACAGGCCTGTAGTTCCCCGGGTCCTCCTTCTGGCCCTTCTTGTAGATGGGCTTCACATTGGCAAGCCTCCAGTCATCTGGGACCTCCCCCGTTAACTGGGACCAGTCATAAATGATGGAGAGCGGCTTGGCAAGCTCCTCCGCCAGCTCCCTCAGCACTCTCGGGTGGATCCTATCTGGCCCCATAGACTTGTGTATGTCCAGCTGGTGTAGCAGGTCATTAACCTCTTCCTCTTGGATTATGGGGGGTTTATTCTGCTCCCTGTCCCTGTCTTCCAGCTCAGGGGCAGAATACCCTGAGGATAACCGGACTACTAAAGACTGAGGCAAAGAAGGCATTAAGTACCTCAGCCTTYTCCTCATCCTYRGTGGCAATGTTCCCCCCRGCATCCAATAAGGGAGGGAGATTCTCCTTGGCCCTCTTTTTGTCGTTAACATATTTGTAAAAACATTTTTTGTTGTCCCTGACGACAGCGGCCAGATTTGAGTTCCAGCTGGGCTTTTGCCGTTCTARTTTCCTCTCTGCATGACCTGACGAGATCCCTGTACTCTTCCTGAGTCATTGTGGCAGTCGGTAGGAGTGGATGGGATGGATATGGATGAGCAGGCACCACCTGCAGTCATTCATATAGAATTGCCATCAAAGCACAAAATGGAGTTGAGTATGTGCAGTGTTTGGGTCTAGCATGCAAGGCAGGTTGTGATTGCCCAGAATCACCACAGACTGTGACACAGCCCGTTGCTGTATAGATACAGGTTGCATGAGAATCATGGTCTTGGTTTAATAGACAGTGTGAAAACAGAGACTGTTAAAGCCAAGACTTAATTTCACTTTTGTATATCTTCAGTTCCAGTGAATTCCAATTTGTTTTTATGAGGTAACTCTTATAAACTCTTTGCCATAAACAAAGAGGTAATTAAGAAGTATTTTAAGGACTTTCATTGGGGAAAAAAAATAAAAAAAATAAATCGTTAGTTTGACATTGTGGTCAATGTGGAATCTCCATAGAAAGAATAATTCATTTATCTGCATAACAATATTTCCTTTTGCAGACAGAAGATGCTACACACATTTGAGTAGATTGTGGTAGGGGGGAATGAAACAGAGAAAAAGTCACAGTCCAATGTAATGTCAGGATTGAGAAAAAATAATTTCTTAACGTTTTTGCTCACATCAGATGAGCAAAGTTTAAAAATAGAGGGCAATATTTGCTTGTGCAGAGCTCATGGTTGTTATGTTTCTACTACCTGGATCTTACTCTGAGTTAGCTTGAGTATATCCATACTACATTGCAGTGGGCTGTCTGGATACACTGTTGAATGCTGAGCTGTGTGGTGCTCAGTGAAATTCTTAATGAACAATTACGACCCAGCTCTTTTCACAGATCAGGGCTTGCCTGTTGAGCATGCGACATTTGACAGAATCACAGTGTAGAATGAAATGGCTCAGGCCATCCTGTCACTTCAAAAGGGCTTTCTTGGTTTTGGGGTTTTTTTTTCCACCTTTTTTTTTCCCCTATCAGATGTTATCTGTAATTGGAAAACTGATAAATATGTATATAATCCAAATTTATTAGATCTCTTTAGAGAACTTCTAGGTTAAACTGATTTAGCTCAACAAACAGAATGCAATTAACAAGGTGACTTATAATTAAAATAATCTATTCCACATTCTCTGGGCAGTATAAAAAAGTAAAGGAGCTGGTGTGATATTTGTTCACTGGATGACAAACCATTGCTGCCACCACTCTCCATAGGGCTGGCCTTAAAAGAATGGGGAGATCAGAGAGTCCAGAAAACAGATGGCTGGCTGTTGCACACACAGGCTCTAGAGAGGTGGGCCACAATGTGGATGACTTGCAACATCTGCCCGACAACTTTAGACCTATCAGATAGGTACAACATACTGTGTACTCAGAGAGAGGATGTTTTGTGAAATGCAGTTATTAATAACACTTTGAACTGTAGATATATACAGTGTATAAACTCAGAGTTTAAATTATCCTAAAGCAACACACGTGGCAGATTGTGTCCAGTCAAGTGCAGAGTAGTGGGAGAAGAGTTTCATGTTTTCCCCCACTCTTTATGTTTCTTCACAGAATGTTGCACTGGCTTCAACTTCACTTACTTTTATTACACCCACAAAAACAAGAAGTGTGGAAGTACCCTCTCTTTCACACATAATTAACAAGAACTGTGATGCTCATCCAGAGGAAGTCACAACCTACATCTAATTGTGTGACCCTTACTCTTCTGAGACACCCACAGTAGCTCTCAGCACGGAGTTCAGGTACTGGAAGCCATATAGTCATGTCAATGTGGGTCTAATTTATCTAAGTTATCATCCTGAGGATCTTTGTTCTTACGGTTGTGTGGAAATACCCCAAGTATGACCACCCTGCACAGCTGGGGTGGAATACCATATGCCACAGCATGGCCCTTGAAATAATTCCCCTAGTTTAATAGTTGCTTGTGATTTTGTATGTCCAATTTGAGGAACTCTAAAGGAAGCTTAACTTCCAAAATGCCTTGAATATTAACTGTCTGAACCATATGACCAGTACCAGAAGTTAAGGATCTGACCGTTGACTAGAATGAGATTCACATTCTGAAATCACGTATTTTTATTTTTGTATCTACATGATAATAATGCCTTGCACTACTCTGGTAACACTGATGCAGGCACTGCACAATGCACAAGAATTATAAGTATATATCTTTAAAAATTCATTCTCTAAAAGCACATGAGTTCTAAACCAATAAATTTATTTCATTTTAACCTTTTCCCCCTACATGACAAGGAACACACCTGGCAGAAGTCCGCAGTATGTACATCTTTCTGTTAAAGTGCACCAATGCTCAGCTATGCTGTTGTAACCTGGGATTAGTATGAAGCAAAAACATACTTCATGGAGTCTAGGACTTCACTGTTAAGGCATCTTAGTTTCAAAAGACATTATAGTCTCTTTCCTTATTTTAAGGAAATACCAAGTTAGTAGTTAACTGTTTGTATAGTGCATTAGAGGACACAGCAAGTTCCACAACAGGTAATAGCAAAGGGCACATTTTCAGTTAAACGGAGACTGATACTCTGAAGTGTCCTCCCCACTAAGGAAGCTCAGCTGTTTTAGATCTGTGCAAATTTGCTGCTTTTTTCTTTTTACTATTCAAAATTGTTTTGACCAAAAGTGCTATGAAACAGATGAATACTGCATGCAACAAGGATGATCCCCTAAGCAGTTTTGGGATCATCCATGCTTAATATTTTTAAGCCTTATTTTGGATCTCTCACGTGACTGTCTGGCTCTTGACAGATCTGGTGCGCACCTCAGCTTTTATTCGCTTCATTTTTGTTTTGGGTCTTCATTAATTAGGAGGATCAGAAACAACAACCTGTCTTATTCTCAGGTGATTTACCAGGGCTGATCATGGTCTGTTCTCAGAAATGAAACAATTCCACATGAGCAAAGAGTCATTTTCATAGTTCTGCTAACAGGGAGTGGTCTTTCTCTCTAATTTTAAAAATCTTTAAACAAATTAAACTGTTCATATTAACAGGATTGGGTCCTGAGCTGTGAACAGCAAGACAAGAGAATCCAAAAATGCCAGTGAGGGGGAGAGTTGACAGTTATCATTATATAGGTCTGCAAAAGCTGGTGTTGGAACCACTAAACAAATGTGTACCGTTGGCTGATAATGGCCATATGTGTTGGCACATGTTGGCATGTAAATCTGTACAGCAGATAAAAATGTTTTAACAGGAAATGTTTGTAAAATGGCTTGAGAGTCTAGGGCACAAATTGAATATTTACTAACAAAACATGATTAYTGATAATATGTCTTTGCCAGTTAGTTTTCCTGTTTAAACCTTTTTTTTTTCCTCCCAATCTTTGCAACAAATAAGCTTTCAAAACAGAGAGAGAGAGAGGAACAAACTTGTGTTAAATGTGAGAGTTCTGTTTAAAAGATATTAAGATGCAACAAGCTTGACCTGTTTTACTTAGTTCTCTTTATTTCTACTGCATTTTTATATCAGAAGTCTGTCAAAGACAAAGGAAAATTGTCTAATGCTACAAAAAATGTGAATGTGACAAATGTTTATATATTTTATGAGGGATTTGGTAAGAAACAGTCTCAGAGCTTTTTTGGGGGTATTGTTTTGAATTGGGTTTATCAAGAGTATATTCCCTGTATAGAAAATATATTCAWAATAATTCTGCCCTTTTAGAATTTATCTTTCAAAACTACTAACTCCCTCACCCCTTGAATTTATAAAGTAGAAGTGTGAAAGATATATACAGAGAAGGCAGATGTGAGTTCACAAATACTGTTTCATGTCCAACCATCTCTGCCACATAAGCAAACACATATGAAGGTTTTAGTTATTATTTTCAGTCAGTCAGTATATATGGCACTGGATTTTTTAAATTGCCTTAAGATTCTGATGGGAAAAAAATGCACAGATTCTTAGAAATACTCTTTAGGAACATTTGGATTTTTTATGATTGAAAAACCCTGTTCTGCAACAGACCAAATAGAGCATATTCCAATTATGTTGTCTTTTAATAAAGCAGTTTCTCTCAGCATTTAATTTCTTTAATAAAATAGCTTGTTTCTCCATGTTTTCAAAAAAGCAGGAAGATATGAACTCGTTTATCTTTTTGAAATCTCAAGTATATTTCTGAGATTTCTATGGAGCCCCATTCAGTATTTTTCAGGTTCCTTATTTGACCTTTCTAGTGCTTGTCTTGAGCTTACTCAGATTATAGCAATAATTAATAAATAGCAATAATAAATGTAATAGTAAGGAATAAATAAAGCAAAATTCACAACAGTATACTGTGTGAAACAGAACTTGCTGTGTGCCTTTGTCTTCACACACATAATAGGGTAGTCAACAGCATCTGTAAAGCAATTGTGGATCAGGACAAGGCATTGTAGGACTGTATTTAAAACAATAAATCATCTTAACATTATTTGACATTCAACTGTTTTGAACATGGTACACAAGAAATAATTAATAGCAGCTCCAATTATAATTGTATATATAATACTCACCTGATGTGAGATACAGAGGAAAGACAATCAGTTTCTCAGATCCTCCTCGTTTATGGAGGGAACGTTTTTTCCCCTTGACCTTTTTCTTTTTTTCCTTTCCTGTCTGTTAGTGGTTTCTGTGTAGTTTCAAGAATTACTCATATAGCATTACAGTTTTTATTCACACTAACTAGTGGATGCTCATAAGCTATGTTTGCTTTTTTCCCATACTTTGACAAGCAGAAAAAATTTCAGAATCAAGCTATTAAAATATAGTAATGGTTTATTGGAAATAATGCCATAGGGAGGCGAATGGGTTAGTTTGTACCTCTTATAACAAATGGCATCACTTTATTTTCAAACTTAGGTTGCAGGAAACATATTTGGGTTATATTTTGAAAATTTTTATTGCATTATAGGTTTTAAAGGGGATTTTGTTGGTGTTGATTTGAGGTTTTAAATTAATTCTGATACAATATAATATAAGAATATAACTTAGAGATGGTAGTATTTTTTTCTCTGCATAAATGCCTCTACTCATCCTTGAGCTTCTTAGATGTACTTTCATATCCTGCCACAATTACAAAGTTGGCAGTATTTCAAGATAAAATATTTGCAATTGCCCAGCTATTACCATTTATGCACTATTATTACAGAATTTCTCTAATATTACAGATAGTCTTTCTCATCTTTTAGTCAACTTAAAAACAATTTCATCGTAATGCCATGTAATGCCATCTGTTTATGAGGTAGTCTTGGTGCATTCATAAAAATGCAGATTGCCAAAGAGACAATGAAAACGGAGCATGTAGACCATTTCCATCCTACGTCTCATCGGCATGCTGTGAAAAGTAAGAGATACTTTTTTTAAGATATAGCAGAGTTAAAGAATTGTTTTAGCAATATAAGTATAACCACTGCCTCATAACATCCAATGAATAACACATCCCTTAATTCTTCTCACTTCTGTTACCCATTTGTGTGCACTGACGCAGCTGTGAAGTTCTTTTGGTTGAATCTTAGATACCGAATTTAGCATTCACACTAACTTACACAGATTTATCACATTCACTGTAGGGCTTTAGCTTTCAGATGCTCCATTAATTTGATAACTTTATATATGAACTATTTAATTTTGACACTTTTGTTCTTGACTTTTTTTAATTTTTTCATGTGCAGCAGCTTAGAAATTATCATATGTAATCAGGCCGCTGCTCACCTCTTTAGGTTTTACCTTAGCTAGTGACACAAAGCTGTTAATTTAGAGGATTAAAACCAAAACTCAGTGCATTAAAACTCAGATCATTACTTTGTGTAAGTCAGTGATGACTGTAAATTCCTCACTCCTGTAATACTCTTCTTGCATTATTTAATGTGAGCTTAAATTGTTATCTCATGTTGCGTAGATATAAAAACTTGTATTTTTACTAAGATTTTCCAGTCCTTATACAGATCTTCCCCCGGATCTTTTGTTTTGCTGCTGTTTGAGACTGAATTTCACATGTGATTGTACCAGCCGATTTCACACTATTTTAAGGAGGAATGGTCTTACGTGTTCATAAAAAACATATTTCCATTTTCTCTGGTTTTTATAACTGGAGTGTGCCAAAAAGGAAAGAATAATTGATTTTTGCTTCTGACAAGATCCTTTTTTTTTCTATTTTTTTCCTCCTATTTTTTAAAGTAAGTTATCTTAATTCTTATGTCAATGCTGCCACATCTCTCTTCTATTTAGTGGTACATCCAGCAACATGCTGGAGAGGAAATGAGTGTTATTTATTCTGCAATGTCCAAAGGTCCCTTAGCATCAGAAGAATTGCAGGGCAGGGTTCAGAGTGTTAGGTGACCTGTGAAGCAGGAAATGTTTTTTTTTTCCCTTTTGATTAGGTTATCTCATTCTGCCTTTTTTTTTTTTTCTTTTTTGGTAAGTGATCAGAATATACTCCCCATTGCTGTGTTTGTGACTGTTTTTCTAAGCTAATTTTAGTCTCAAAAGTATAAATCTTTCCATCCAGACTATACTGCCAAAAGGATGTCAGGCATAGTTGGATTTGGGGTATTTATTTATTTATTTTGAGTATACACTAGGCTATGTGTATTATACGTACATCTTTTAGCATATGATTTAAGTTGTCTAACACACAGGTGGGTCTTTTGTTTTGATTGTTTATATATATATATACTAAACTTTATCCTTTTGGAMTGAAATTTTTCATTCCAGCTGCTTGCCTGAGGCTAAATATGGTTCATCTGTTTCCAAGAAAGAGACTAGGGAAATAATATGTTCTGCTTTGTTAAGCATGATACTAGGAATGGGTAGGAAAGGGAGGAAACTGCGAGAAGCCAGTGGAGAGAAGATGGGAACTAAGTGAGCAGAAAGGGCCAACAGTGAAGAGCTAGAAATTAATAAAACAGTTTGGTACGATGTCAAATTGAAGAGAATTAGGCATATGGGCTTAATTTGGAGGATATTCCCATATAAATATATTTATGATTTCCAAACTTTACTGTTCTTTCTCTGTTAGTCAACATCAGTGAAACCCATTGGACAATTTCTCATCTACATCCAGCTCCTCTGTCCATCTCCCAGCTCTGCATCCTGCTGGCTCTACGGCAGGGATCTTTATAGTAAGTAAAACCGGGCCAGAGCACCAGCTTAAGCCCTGGCCTGCACTCATCCATCCCGCTTATTAGAATGGTCCCTGACCACCCATCAGTGGTCTGGGCCAGCTAGTGCTCTTCGAGACCGTATCTGAGGGAGTAAATGCCAGGGGCCATTCCCGAAGGAGCAGTGTGAACAAGATAAAATCAAGTTTGACTACCTCCACAGTTTTCCATCACTATCTCAGCATGCTTTTTGCCATCAAATACTCCCATGTGTTGTCACGTCTTATCCCAGGGCACACAAGCAGTTGCAGGCTAAAAAAAATACCACTGTGAGTGCCTGCAGTCCACCCTTCTATTATTTCAGACACTTCAAACCAGAAAATGAAAAAAACAAACAAAAAAARMMCAGAACCAAATAGTAACTTTGCCTTAGAGCCCCCTGTTTACTATATGAAGCCCAGAGAAGATGAAAGTTGGTGCCATTTGACTTCAGGACTAAGAAATGTTCCCTGGGCTTATTTTATTTCAATGTTGATGTAGACAATGCACATCACTGGTCCTGTTAGTTAATTCAAAAGGCAGAGATCTTTGTGATAAAGATGCAAAATCTGCTTCTCATTCTTCTGTGTTCATGTTGGTTTGGTGTCATGTAGTGGGATTTCTCACTTTTCTAATTGCTAGCTTTCCTGTTCCCCCCCAAAAAAAGTAAAATTACTAAGCAAGCCATGGACCCATGGAGCATGGTTTCCAATCAAGTCATGTCTTGTGATGGGCTCAGGCTGCCACCTTTCCTTCTATAAGGGCACACAGCATTTCCTTCAACCACCCAGATCTCTGTTTTCCCAGCATTTATAGAAATATTTGTTGGTCTTTGCCAACCTTGTTGAAAATCAGCCAAATAACTTTTGGGTTCAGATATTAACAGCAGGGATGCTCAGTCAGCATTATTCTACAGTATCGTGTCTTTAGGAAGTCAGACTGAAAAAAAGGTGTTAGAAGAATATTGTGAAGGTGGCAAAGTTGAGCTGGAAAATTGAGACAGGGCTTTCTGTACGTTTGGCTAGGCAAGGCTATACTTCTACGAACAGACACTATCATGTGGTCAGAGCAGGCAGAGTTGTCAGAGCTCATCTGCTGTGATGTTAAACCTTCAGTGGTGAATTAAAGAAGCAGAAGATCTGCAGAAAGGTTTGTTTCTTGAATGATATCCTGGAAAATTGAATTTTATTCCTACCAGTGCCACAAATTTCTAAGTCATTCTAGACAAGTCACACTAAACTTTTCACAAATCATTCATTTGTGTATTCCTCATTTTCTGGAGGAACCTGAGATCTGAGGTTGTGCTACTTCTCGGTATGTCAGCCTAACTTCACTGAGGGTTACCTTGTGTCAGGGATTGTCTGATGTGAATTTCCTTAATAAATGGAAAAGGTGGTGAACTCCAAAATAAGCGGTACAAAATGGTAAATCCCAACAATTTGCACTAAGTTACTCCAGGTCTCTGAAGGTTCCTCCCTCCTGCTGATTTCTGTTCAGAGGAAGGGTTTTCTTAACTGTTTGTCTTTTCTCTTTACCAGGCCTCTCAGTGCTTCTCACAATTACTACAATTGTGACTCAGGTGCTGATCATAGTGTGCCTCTTTCCACTGAAATACCACAGCAACCTCTGTGCCATTGCACTTTAAAATGCTGTAAACAAAATGCCTTAGAAGCCAGCCACTATTCAGATGATTAAAAAAACCAATCTGGTTCTAGTGAAGTAAATGAGAATTTTTGTAGATTTTTTTTTTTTTAAAGGAACAAGGATGGCTATGAACTTTTCTAAATTTAGGGGTGAAATCCTGGTCCAATTGAAAGGACTTAACATTTTGGATTTTTTAATGACTTTAGAATTTAACGCTCCAAATTTTTGTGGCATGCGACAGTTTTCATTCCTGCATCCATCAAAACTTCTCAAAATAGTGGAATTCATCCGTTCATCCATTACTGATATGGCAGTCCACTGTTCCTGTGTGCATATGGAAAAAGTTCTATTATTGATAGAAAAACAAAGCAATGTTAAGAACACTGGGTGTATTTGTAACTGAGACCTCTGAAATTCCTTTGAGTGTGATGTATCTTTCATCTGTTCCAGCTACCAGTAAGTAATAAAGTTTCTTAAAACAACTGCTGAGTTAGAATTTGAAAAATCTTTCCTGTATTCTTTCTTCTTCTAATTATAACTTGTTAGCAAGTTACATGCATTTATATATGCTTATACTTTATCCAGAACACTGATTTCACCTAAAGAGAGTATCTGAAGAAATAAAAATTTCACATAAGGCAATATCCACTTGAGTGCGTCATTGGTTTCATATAGATGGGCGGTATCTTCCCTAAGCCTGAACAGCTCCTTATAAAAATGTAGTGTCTTTTTTCAACAGAGTATTTTCTGGAGACCAAAAAAGTACTTTGAAGTGTCCTAAATTTTAAAATGCTACTTGATGCAGAAAGTGGCTGCTCTGGCCTTCTTTGATATCTGTGGTTTATATTTTGCAAGAGTGTCCTGTGTTATAAATACATTATTTTAATTATTAATCACATTTTATTATTGCTTTATCAGTCATTTTGTCATATATTCAATAACTGCTACTATGCAGAACTGAAAACTTTTTATTTAGGCATGTTCAGAAGGAGAAGAAAAATTAAGTTCTTACGTGGCAAGGCAGAGACAAAATCTGGGGTAGTCCTGTATTTGTGCTCTTTATTTTGATGTGTTTATTGTGTATCAGTAAATGTCTTCAACATCGATACTACTCTCAAGTTTTATACTTGTATGTCACTGATGTATATTTATATTACAAACGTTGCTTGAATAAAAATGTTCTTCACTGCTTGTACACTGCACTGAAGTCTACTACTCATTTAGTTGAATTCCTTTTATATTCTCACACAGCTGACAGAAGTAATCTACTTCTCGCAGTCAGTAATGCAAAGTTTAAATTGGAAACTCAGATCCTCGGGTCTTAAAAATAATTCCCTAACATTTTAAATCTACTAATCAGGTTATCAGAAGGGGGATATTAAGGACTGTGATGTGGCATCACCTTGTTTCCATGATTAACTTACCTTCCCAGGTTTTCAAGGAGATTCTGCTGCAGACGAGGTCTAAAGCATTAACTTTAATGGATTAATCAAGATGAAAGAGAGAGAGTGATCTGTCCAAATATGCATTGATTCATCTCAAAAACACTTAAAAATGAGAATGCTACCAAAAGCCCGGCAGTTGTAGATTTATCAGTATATAGAACCTGAGAGACCAATTTATTCTGAATTGTCAGATTAGCGGATCAGACGCCATTTTCAAACCCAATTAGATGTGTTCCTCAAACAAGGAGAAAGTCATTTCTCTAAGGGCAGATTTTATCAAGTGCTTCTCAATAGTTTCTGGGATTAATGCTAAGTAATAAGTAGATTTATCACATTATTAACTTACTAATACCGTATCAAACAAGCATCGCTCTCCTTTTGCCCTACTGTAATAGCTACAAGTCTGATGTCATGGTTATTTTTGTTAAAAATTTTAATTAAAATTCCAGACATAAAGAAGAGAAAGTGCTCTGGGCTTGTTAGGTTGTATTTTTATTTTAATTTTAACATCAGTGTTCTTGTCTTTGTTTTATATATCTTTTCTCTTATCCAAAATGATGTTATCTATGATTGCACTTGCTTTTGAATGTCCAGTTTTGTTTTTCTGCAGGCAGGTGGCTACCTTTCACTGCCTGTCAGTCCATTTCTTCAAACACAAGCTGATTGTCAGCCAGTATAAGGAAGATACATCCTTTTGTGATAAAATCTTGCATAGTTGTTCAAGAAATAAGACTGGCAGGAGAAGAGACCGTTTCTTTCATAGCTTTTGGAATGAGGCATGGTCAGAAATAGCTTTGTGGTTGCTGCATCTTTAGATCAGCAGCTTTCATTTGGGTAACATATAGATTATAAATCTTTTACTTTTTTTATAGGCTGGACAGATAGCTTTCTKTGAGTACTACTCTTAAATTTTCAGAACTGATTTTATAAGAAGGTGAAGTGTCAAACTCTTTAACAAGAGAGACAAATATGACATTTAAGTATATCATTAAAATGTTAATAAATTATTGGCAACATGTTGGTGCTCTTGGAAAAGAACACTGTTGGTATATCATATTTACATCTTTTTTCCAGATTAGGCCTGTTCTCTCTCTAAGAGGGTTTTTTTTGTATTATTATTACATTTCCAACAGCCATGAGTCAGAACACTGAGTCCCGACCCACACAACATTTGATGGTTCAAAGAAAAGTCTTTTGCTTTGCTACAAACTATTGTTTGTTAGCAGTGTTGAGAGAACTAAAAGATAGGCTGAAAAATCTAACTGAGGAGTGATCAAACCAAGTATTTGAGTTTCCAGAACAGCCAAAGCTCCTTTTATTGTTAAAAGAAGGAAAAAAGAGAGTTCGGTGCCAGGTTRTAGCTCTTTTGCAACAGCAAGAAAACTTTCTAATCTTATGTTTTGCAGCTCCACAATTTTGCCACCTCATTTAGATGTGGAGTGGTGGTTCTGAGTTACTGTAGTCTCGCACAGTCCTAGTAATACCACCTGAAGTGTATGAGAGTAGTTTTTGTGTAGAAGTGGAAAAAGCAACTTCCATTAGAGCACATTTAATTCATCTGTTGGGTCTGTACACTATATATTGCAGTGATACTAGTGGAAACAATACCTACTTAGTAGCTTTCATGTCTATGATGCAGCGTCTTTCAAGGCTATGTTTATTAATTATGCATTTAAAGATACAGTTTTCCCTCTCCTTGTCTCTCTGTTATTTCTCCATGTCACAATTTGTCATTTCAGGACAAGATACTCGGCAATGTGAGAATCACAGTCATGATCATAGTCATTATCACAGATGTCAGAATCAGGCCAGGAATAGTCAGGATGTTTAAAATAAAATCATTTTGTTGGTKTACCTAGTCTCACAATAGGGCTTTAGTTTCCGTTTTCGCACTTCCAATAATCTGGTATATTTTAGAACAGCAGTAGCACTGGAAAGTTCAGAATATTGGGTCACTTTTTCTGGTGTTTGGTGTAGGTTGCATTATTTTCAGCATGATAACAGATAATCAACAACAGGAATCGAGAACACACTGAGGCTGTTTTATAAGGTGCTCCTGAAGAGTGAGGTGTGTGTGAAGCATCGCGGGCAAGACAAGCGTTGAATCTATACCTGGCTGGTTGCAAGACCGTGTGAAAACTGCTGTCTCCCATTATGCCCCTTTTAAAGGAAAACAGCTATCAATCAACATTGCATTTTACCTGATATTGTAAGATTATACATATATATTTGTTTTTTTGCATGTGTGTATGTGTGTAATACTTAGATTTGCTTTGGAAATATCTGCTGTATCATGTGAGGCAGAGTACTGAGTCTTTGATCCTGATCTAGTTTAGGTATCTAAAAAGAGATGCTTCTGGGCATCAGGAGCTCTAGTGTGTCGATACAGTTGTGCCACAACTGTTCAGGGCTGCACAACTTGGATAGAAGTTTCTCCTAAGGCTTACAATGTCACTTGTTTGGATCTAGCCCAGTGAGACTTTAGGTTACTCTTAAGGCACTTTGTCTAGTTCTTTTTGATTTTTTTTCCTGAAGTGTAAACTTCCCTCTGAGACTTTCAGTTGTAAAGATTATACATTATTAGCCTCATTAAGAAACCAACAGGGAACTTGCTAGAAAACAAGCTCAGATGAATGAATTAGCATAATTATTAATTTATTTTATGCTTGAAGACTGTGTTACCCTCCTATCTTTTCAGAAAACAGCAGTCAGCTTGCTTTCGTTTTGTCTGTTTGTTTTTCTTAAACAGCTGTACAGGATTGTAAACCATTTTGTTCTCTGTAGAAAAATGCTGTAAATCACTGTCTTTGTACTTAGGTTTGACTGATTTTTCCTTGCATCAGTCTTATTTTTAATGTACAACATCTTAATGCGAGGTGCTGGAAATGCATTATTTATGTGATAGTCTACTGTAGTGTAGGATTTTATTTGCTTTATTAATAGAAACTCATCACCTTTACCTTTGCTGTGGGAGGTGAAAGAGCTTAATTCTCTCTGACTCAAACAGTACTAATCTGCAAATACAACTGAGCCAGGAGATGTTATTTGTCATTCCTCTGTATAAACTCAGGCTGAAAAAGATATAGATATTAATATTTCAAGATAAAAATACCTAACTAGGAGCCCATATATTTTCTGTTTTTCCTAACTCTCTGAGGGATCTAAAAACATGTTATATTATACAGCATTTATGATTTTGGTTTTTTATTTATTGCTGTGACATTAACTGTAATAATAAACTAAAGGTCAGTAAATCAAAATCTCTTACCTTTTCTTGATTAGTTTATGACAATTCTGCCCTCTCAGAAGCTTTGACAGTGTGCTGAGAATGGAAACATCAATTTGTATGCAATTTTTATTTTCCGAATATTCTATAAAGCTAACGATGGACAGGTGACAAATAGAACTGTACACGTTTATAAGGGTAATTAATTTTCAAAGGAAAAGACAAGTAGGATGGAAGGACGAAAGAAAGAAGGAGAGAGGAAAGGAGGAAGAGAGAAAATAAACCTAGAGTCCCTCATTTCTTTTTCAACATAAGACAGTGCCTGCCCCCTTTAAAGGACTGTGGCTAGATGCTTTGGTTCTTAGTTACTATTTAGTTCCCATTTGTAAGATGTTCATTTAAGGAAGAACAGTAAGTTTCTAAAGATCACAATATTTGTTTATCAGAAAGGTACACATCAAAGTACTGTATGAAAACCATATTAATTTTGGACACATCGTTTTTCACCAGGTAAACACTCACAATTTCTTTTGTTTCCTTCAAATCTCATTTTCCTCTTGACTATAAATATGACAGATTCTTTGCTGATTCTGTGGTCTGTTGTTATGGGTTGCTGGCTCATTTATGAGTTACCTTACCTCAGTTAATTCATCCTTCATAGAGCTCCTTTTCACCTTTGCTTTTATATAATGTTATCCCAGAGAATTGGTACAAGTAAACAGAAGAGTCCACCTTCGGAGAACTGAAAGAAGCATTTCTCACAGCATATTAGAGTAGTGAGGAATTGTGAAAAGGAAGTGGCCATAAATGCACAGTTAAGATAACTTCAGTTACCCATGTGAATGACAACTGAGTAGCAGTATTGAATAGGCATTGTATGGAAGTTAGACTCCTACCTTGTTACAAGAACGCTACGTTTATTTTATCGACATACACATTTTGCAAGTCTGCATTTACTTGTGCATTGATATTTTGACTAATCCATATTAATGAAATTAGATACAGAAAACTGTAACTTAATTACATGGTAACGGGAGTGATGCATTGCAAAGTCATCTTAATGTACTTGCACGTCCCCAGAGACTATTGGCAGCATCTGTTAATCTACTCACCATTGTATTAGTAATGATTGGCAAAACTAGCATAAAACAAGCCCTCCCTCCTATCATTCACATAGTTGTATGTATTGCATTTTACTTTAAACTGGGAAGAAGTTTGAAATAGAAGTCAATGATACATAGTTTATGGAAGAATGAAACCCTTTTTGTGTGTGTTTGAAAACATAACCTTCCTGTTTTTTTCTTTGCCTTTGAAATTTTCATTATTAGGAAGTCAGAAATTCAGAGTAAAAGTAGTTAGATCTACTGAGCACATCCTTAGGTCCTTCCAAACACACCTTCGAAGAATGACAGAGGTAACAAACTGCTTATTCTTCCTTTAGCACTGAAAAAAACTGGTTCAAATCACAGCTGTGGTCACAGACATCAAATTCTTCTACTACCTGTCTTCAACATAGTAAGTCATTATATGAAGTCAAGAATTAATAGTCATAATGCCTAATATCCTATTTGCATTTGCATATGTTTCATCATAGTACAGATTCAGATGTTTTCCAGTTTAGTAGTACATTTCCAAACAGTGATCATTGCATTGCAATGACATACATGGGAAAAAATGACAAGAAAGTCAATACAGACAAAGACATATTTAGAAAAATCTTTGTGTTTGTTAGCATGTATACTACGATTCTAGGGATGACTTCACTTGCAATAGGAACTGATAAACACTGGGGAATTTGGTATGCTCCTACCTGAATTACAAGAGCTGAATGATGCTTATTCTCCTCTCTCTCTCTCTCTCTTCATCTCTTGTTTTATTTTTTCTTTTTGGGGAAAAAGAGGCTTAGGAATTGTAACCTAAAAGGGAAAGAGGAAAAAAATCCATTTTACAAAAAGGAAATTGTAGCCTAAGATTTATGGACCTTATTGGTTACCAATCATCTTGTAATACTAAAAGTGACACTTGTGAACATTTTTAATGTTTTGAAGTGTTAGGGGTTTTGGGGGGTTTTGGGAGGGGGTAGGGGTGTATTTTTTTTTTCAAAACAGCAAGGAAAATTAAATTCTGAAATTATAGACCATCTAGCAAATTATAGACTATTCATCACATCTTGTAATATGGCATGTGATATTGTGATAAGTCYATTCTAGAAAAAAAGTGTTTTTTAAAAAACTTCCTGATGGTACTATTTACTGGTTCTACATGTATTTCTTGACCTGGTCCCTTTTTGCTTTTAATCCCTTTTAATTACTTCTGTATATTGCAGTCTCCAAAGTGATTCTGAGGGTAAATCAAGGTAAGTGAAATGAAGAGGATGCTTGTGATGGAGTTCAGCTTGTATAGAAGTGAGTGTGCATATGAGTCTAAATTAAATACTTGTTATACAAGCAGAACACGCTGTTTTGAGTTGCTAGAAATAATCACGAGGACTGAAAATGTTATTCATTCCAGAGAAGTTCCAGTGTCTTAGTATACAGAAATACTGCATATTTTTTTCTTTTTGAAGAAATTGGAGATTTTCTGAGAATGAATACACCTACAGCTTTTAGTTTTATTACCTTTTATAGGCAAGTATTCTTTTGATAAGTGTGGTTTAGAGAAGACATATTTAATTGGTACAGAAATCTATTCTCAGATTATAATACAAGTGGGCTTCATGAGAAAATAAGGTAGATGGTAGGAGCAACCTCTTTAAGTGGTTTTTGTATGAGCTAAATTGTTCCTATGTAATATTTTTAAAAGCTTTCATCCTTTTTAGCCCTTTTAGAGGGCATAGTTGCAGCCTTCCTGGTCGTCTTAGTAATATTTAAAGTAAAAAACATTTCAGAAGTGACAGGAAAAAAGTGATGTCACATCTTTGCTTCCCCAGCATATGCCAAGTTCTGTTGAGAGGAAGAGTTAGTTATGCAATGGCCATTAAGAAATTCTGGAGAACCTGATGCTAGAACAGCTGCAAGGGCTCTACCAGTGTAATTCCATATCAGTCACCCCTTATTAGGATTGTCATAACATGCTATTTATTGTTAAAGGAAAAAAACTGTTTCAATAACTAAATGACTGACACAAGACACTTGATCTTTGTAGGGGTCCTGGCCAATTTATGCCTTGTGCAAGTCAAGATTGGGTTTGTCACAATTGTCTATGCTCAGCTTTCACTATGCATGTGTAAATTATCATTTGCAAAATATAGCAATCCTAGTTGTTAAAGTTGCACCCCTGCAATGAAAGCTGCACAGAAAGCATCTGTGCAGGAAAGAGGTGCTTAGGATTTGTTTGTGGCTAAATGGTCCTAATGTTTACAAGTAAAATGCAGCCCTTAGTCTTCCATAGCAAACACAGGCAAAWGTACATTAGAACCATCCGTAAGATGAAACAAAGCAAACAATACACCATTCAAAAATATGTGTAAATAATTTCAGTCCTTAAGAGTGGATGTGAACAACATATAAGATTTTCATTTTCAGTCAGTCACTCTGTTACACTATCCTGTCAGGCCAGAACCTGAGCAGTATGGACTAAGAAAGTGGCTAATTTGAAAAAAAAAATATTTAAAAAGCAATTCGTTTTTGATGTTGTCATTGTCACAGAATGAAATGGAATTTAAAGTCATTGTGTGTTGGATAATAATTCAACCTTATGCTAATATGAGTCACATTTTTAACTGAGAATGACAGTATGTACTATAAAAATAGTGTGAGAGCAGGACATCAAAATGACTGAAAGGAGAAACAATCTTTTATTCACTTCTAGCCATATCTTTTCTTCACCTGTTGTTTGGTGCTTTCATATGCATTGTTCAACTCATTTTAAAAGGACTAGATCATGGAACGTCACAAAGACATGAAAAATATCAGTAACACCAGTATCAGATTTTAATATGGATCCACTAATATACTTTTTTGCATAAAATATCATTACCTGAGTCAACAGAATGTGTTCAGTGTAACAGAGACATTCTTTATTGCTGTACAAGTCAGATCTCAGCCTTCAATAGCTCAATTATTTCAATAGCATTTAGATCCCTTCTTCTTGTACAACACTTAATACAAGTATTCACACATGCATCATTTGACTCTTCTTTTTGTTTATGTTTAAAATAATAAATAGGCCTAGATGCAGGGATATCTCAAATCCATGTATTTGATTTTAAAAACTGTAAACTTATTTTTTAAAAGCATTTCCTTCTTAAGGAGTGGGTTATTTTAAAGAATTTGAATTAATAACATAAACCATAACCATAGTTTCTAAAATTTTGAAAAGGATGAAAGTAATTTATATCAAATGGGATTCTGAAGACAGTGGGTTTTTGTCTCCTGAATTGTGACATCCATAAACTAAAAGCTTTCTTTCAGTTCATAACACTACTACACCATTAACCCTTTCTCCTTAGTCTGACAAATTTATTCCATCACTGTACTTCTCAGGTGTTCCAACATACAAAATATGAACCTGAGATTTGAGCTGAAATGTGTTTTCAGACTTCTTGGATGACCTTGGACAGGTGGACTTGGATTCATCTCCGTTAACTTCAGACGACTGCATCTCAGCTAATCACCCTAAACTCACTTTATTCACTGGAGAGAAATGGACAGTACTGGACTTGGTTCATCTGAACTGTTTTAGACAACCACTTTTAGATGAGATGAATGTCCGAAGTTGCACAGGATATATTCCATTCCCTTTGTTGCATTGCCCTTCTGGGAAATGAAGAAAACGGTGCTGTTCCATAACTGCCATATCAACGGAGAAGAAGGGATAAATAATAGTAAGAGGTGACTGAACCTTGATAGTCCATCAACCCTGAAAGATTCTGATTTATCTGTCCCCATAAATGTGCAGCAGTATGGACAATGAGTCAAACAAGAGGGAAGGTACAGAAATGGGATGAGTAATACATGACTGTAGACTAGGAGATTGATCTAAAGTGCTGATGCACTCCATGAAGCATAGCAGGATGGGATAGCTGAAAACTAAAATGTGGCAGGATCATCCCACCAAATAAGGATTATTTTGGATTAAGAATAGTGATAGAAGAAGTTGAAATGACAATAGAAAAGAAGGTGGTATAGAATGCCATAAATAAGCATATACAGAGATGACATTTTTCTTAATTATTGCAGTTTATTGATATATTTAATGAGAAATAATTTTATAATGATTTTTTAAAACTTGTACCGCTAAGAAAAACTGGTTCTATGTGTTATGCTGATCACATATACAGATGGTAACAGTTGAAGGACAATGTAAAATCCTGTGTTACATAGTAAAGCTTGTTCCTCACTCTCTGGAAGACCTTGCACTCTCAATTTGAAGACATTCTATGAAAAAACTTTTTTCCTGGCTACACTGCTTCTCATTGCAGAAATCCTCTGTGTAGCACTCAACCAAATTTGTCATTTAAACCACTAGCTTCTGGAGATTATTATTATATAACAAGCTAGAAGACACTGTTCTTCTGACCATATGGACAGGTGTTTTGTATTAGTTTCTCAAAATGAGAAAACAGAATAACCTGGGGAACTAATCAAGGTCTCTAAACGGGAATCTACATTTCAATATATATAATCTCAAATTATCTCGGCTGTCCTATATGTAAAAGTACAACATACAAACTGAAATATAACAAAAATGGTAACCTTGGGCATAGTGTGAAAACCACTTGCATGGCATTTCATTTGCATGTAAAGCTACAATCTGTACTAATTAACTACATTAACAAGATCTTTCTCATATTTCTATGTTCATGTGAAACCCCACTACTAAATTACTCTCCTTTTCATGCATAGCCCTAATGGAAGTTATCCTATGCTACAAGAAGTGTGAGGCCTCCTGAGAGTTCATGTGAAAAGTTCCTGCGTAGCTGATGGGCTTCTTCAGAGCATAGTTCAGAAGACCAAGTTCATACTCTGAAGGGGGTCTTCTCTCCTTTGGGTGGGAAGGGAGATTAGCCCTCCAGTAGGAGAATCTAAAGGTAACAGCCTAAAGCTTGTAGCTGATTTCCTCTTCTCTTCTTCTTGTTCCCTCTGTTGTTACCCAGTTTTAAGAGAGGATTACTCAGCTAGTGAATTGCACTCCTCAAGGAATATAGAGAAATCTGTCAGGGGATCCAATTATTAATATCTAAAGAGAAGAAAACCTTTTTGTAACTCCTCATAAGCTTTTGCTTTTTAAGGTCAAGCAGTCACTATCAGGGTTTTTTTGTTTGTAGGTTGTTTTTTTTGTTGTTGTTGTTGTTTGGATTTTTTTCCTTTGTTTTGTTTTTTTTTCATATGCACATACTCCATGCAATATGTATAGGCTTATTGTTGTTATCAATACTTGAACAAACCAAACCACAAAATTTTTGCTGTAGTAAAACATTAGGGCAGCAAAACTTTTCATCATCAAGTAAGGCCTAACAAAGTGAGAAGAATGTTAAGAATATGGAAAGGTGGAATTTTTCTTTTTCTTCTTTTCTCTCTACCAGTGAAAAATAAATGGAGTTCTTAGGTAAGGTTGCTTCATGACATTGATTGACTGACTCTGTTGTAGTTCGCTGGTTTTATTTCAAGGCTAAAACCAAAGCTTCTCTGGAGAGTATGGGAATTAGGTCTGTATATGTAGTGAGCCAAGGATTACAATTTAATAGATATTATATTCTTTCCCATGGATGATTTTCCAGATGCACTTGTATATTGAAGATAAATGAATAGTAAGAGGGCCTTTTTTGTTGTTAACAAGTTCAGAAGTGGTTTATCAGATCTTTTCTTCTCCAGGAGTGTGAGGGGGGGGGGAAATTCAGTAACATACAATCAAAGTGTCAGATTAGCAGAACYGGAAATGTGAATACCCTTTTTAACAAAAAAAGACAAAAGCCTAAAATCAAATAGGTGCCTAGCCTGTGCCAATGGGAAATTTCTCACTGACTCATATGAAACCAAGCTTTTATGTCTTGTTTTCTCACAGAATAGTCAATGTCAGCTTATTTCATTTTGTTGGCATATTTGACCAGAATTTGATTTGAACTAGGCATCATTTAACCTTAGATTTATTTTTTTTCTGTCCAGCAATATTATAATAATTACTGCATTTGATTTTTTACAGATTGCGTTAGACTGGTGACATTGGTAATACTACACGCATTTAAATAATTGGGGTTTCTTTCATTATTAAGGTTAAAATATTTTAAAATATTTTGGCAAGATACAAAATTCTTAGCAGGATTTAGAAAAGAGTATACCCATAAAATTCATGACTGCTGTCTCACACAAGATGTGATTACTGCATTCCAACAAAATGCTGTTTTTACTCATAAGTAGGATATACAATACAATGTCCTGATGGTTTTCCTGTTTAGTATTATATCTAGCAGCCTTTTAGTATAATTTCATAAGTTATACAGTACCTGCAGTAAGTGTGATTATTCACTCCTCATACTGTTCACCATTCACTTAAGCAAATAGCCTCTAGTCATCATTTTAAAAGTAGATGTGAAGAAGATTGCATTTCCATAATTAAAAATAAAAATCAAATCCCTCTTCTGTCTTCATTTTTAAATTGCTGCTGTCAAACTGTACAAATGTACCACAGAAAAATGATTGAAGTACTTAAAAAACATAATTCATAATACTTAGTCTAGGATGAATAATAAAAAGGTAGAACATTACAAATTGTTATTTCCTCATTCTAATTAGATTATACAAATCCTTAATGCTTTACATGGTATACTGTGGTATAGCAATCATAAATCCCATGCATTTTTACACTGCTAAGCATATGTAGGATAGCTAATAGGTAGCTCAACAATCAATGTAATCATGCAATTAAATCTTGAAAAGTAATATATTTTCATGGTAGCTACTTAAAAAAAAATAAGAATCAGAATTATGCTCATTAAAATTAAACTATCTTCCAGTATCTGTCTTGTTTTGTGCAACCTGTCTATTTGGCAATGTTTTTCTTTCTTGGATCCAGCTGTTACTGTATTGTAGATTGAAAGTGCTTTTCCTCTGTATATTTTATTTTACTCATGATATTTTCTTTGACTTTCAATTAACATTTATTCAACATTTCAGGTACACTGATATGTCCTTTTAAAACAATTGCAACTTTAATAGGGCACAGAGCTGACAGTTGTCTACAGATCAAACCAATTTCATAGTCAGAGTTTTGGTTTCAAATTATATAGTCTGAATACTATCATCTTGTCTGTCCCTACACTTCCTTTAGCTTTAGTAATTGTGTTCTGAAGATAGGATACTTCTGATACTTGTGTGTGTGTATTTTTATAGTTCATGCAGCTTTAGGAAATACATGTATACCTGATCATGTGTTGCTGAATAGAAAGACATCATGAATGACATCTCTAAAGAAATGGGTAATATAACTCAGCATAGCTATGCTGAGGTTAGTGAAGATGTACTGATTTATGCCAGCTGAGATTCTGGCCAATAGGGATAACAAGCAAACTTTTTTTTTCCTGACTTCTTTTGTGCTTTATTGCTTAGTGCACCATGAAGCATCGAGCACTAGGATTTAATGTTGACTATAGCAGCAGTGCAGCTGTGGCATCATGAATGACAGATATGGTTACTACCACCCCCACAAATGCTGTTCCAGATAAACTTTCATCTGCAAGCCTCTGCAAAATGGAAAACCTAGGTTTGAAGTACATACGACCTCTATTTTATTCCATTATAATTACCATACATTCTAGTTTTAAATTTAAGGTGGAATGTTTTAAAATCACTTTTTGCTGTTTTAAATAAGAGGCACATCTGAAATTAATACTATGAAAATAAATAAAAAATCATCAAGATTGCTTCAATGCATCTTCAAGTGTGCTGTTTATTTATCTCCTTTACTTGTTTAGAGTATAATGTAAATTTCCATGAAAAGGCTGTAATATATAGATAGCAAAGGAAGCAAAGCAAACATCCCACAGGCATTTGAAACAGAGTTAAAAATTAGTTTTAGAAGGCCAGCCTTGGAGATCTCTAATGGGGCATCCAGCTGTCACAGCTTTGCCCACTGAGTAGCCACTGTGTGCTGAGATATATATGCTCTGAAGGAAGTTGTTTCAGTGGATTGAGTCCTCTGATTTCTTTTATAGTAGGCAGGATGATACTCAGGGTGTGTGTCTAAGGGCATTTACTTACTTGATTCCCACGTAAAACTACATGCTATGAATTATATAAATATAGTTCCTGACTGAATGGTGTTATTGGCCATTACAGTGCTATTTCAGTGTAATGACATAGGCAAAACCAGAAATAAGAGGACAGATGCAGGAAGTAAGTAATAATGGACTAATTATTTTGGTATGCTGATATCAGTAAATTTCTCTGGATATTCTCCTGACAAGGTTGTACTATTGATAAACCATCTTTGAGACGAAAGCTGGTGTTCATCACAAAATATTTGGATTCATTAGAAATACATTATCACCGTTAAATTACTCTTGTTTTGAGTGACATATTTGAAAACAGTGTCAAAAACTAGGAAGAGGCATGGCTGTGGGTTTATTCAGATTGTTCATGTCCTTCCTGCCTAAGCAATGCTTCATCAAAAAAACAAAACCACCCACAAAGCAAAAGCAACCAAACAGACCAACACCCCCCCTCCCCCAAAAAAATTACCACCAAATGAACCATCAAAGAAATAAAAATTAATCCTTTATCTGTCTGGCAAAACCAAACTTTATGCACCACACTTTACTAAGTATGTTCAGTGACACCTGTAGCATGAAATATATCCTGCCCCTCTGTAAAGTTCAAGCAAGAAGTTCTAGCTGAACAAAAATGTTAGAACAAAAATATATGGATTCTTTTGCATCTATCTGTCTATATATTGATTTATACACACACACACACATGAACATACATAAGCGTGCATATATGGTAGGTGAGGCMGGTGAGAGAGAGAAAGGACGGACTTTATTTTCTTAGCTAGGCAGAGCACATATATTTCACTTCTGCAACTCTAAACTTCCAGTTTCATTTTTAGTTTTATTATATCAACAGAGGTTCTYCATCTCCAAGTGTAAACCCCACAGTTATTAAGTGGGAGCAGAGGACTTCCAGAGATAAGCTCTGTTATGGCACCCCTGATCTGGTGGACTTTCCAGCCCAGGTGGTTTCTCCTCTCAGTCTGTTTGCAGGTCCAGCCTGTAGTGGGGACGGCATGTATTCCAGAGGTGTACGTACACACACACACACACACACACACAGACACACAGACACACAGCGGTACACACACACCACACACTGTGAGGCACAACCAGCCACATGGACCACCAAAGCAAGCCGTGCCCGAAGCGGCACCCCCATGAACACCCATGGCACTCTTGCCCAGCTGATGAGGTTAAGAGCTTGCCGGGGGTCACGCAGTGACACATACACACATGCACGCAAACGGATCAGGAGCTGGCCCCACACACGTGGCCTGTCCAGAGGCCAGACCCAGATCCCTGTCTCCCCAGTTGCTGRCCTCAGTGGTCCTGTCCTACATCCATACCCAAACTTGGTATTTCTGATACTGTTACTTAGGTAATCTTGGCCTTTTATGGCATTACTTGATACGGCCTTGCAAGGCTCTTCCATCAACAAAAGGTTCCTAGTTCTTCCCTTTGAGTACCCATAATTTGGCCTTTCTCACAGGACTCCCCTTCACCACTGCTCTGTGTCCCTTTTGTCACCTTCTCACACTGTTCTTTACTATCTCCAACAGTTTCTCATGTTGTGTCTCGTGGCCTACTGAGTTAGCTAAATCTCAGGCCAGGACATCTGTCTGCATGTCGTAACAAGCTCGCTCTGTAAGTTTGTGTATAGATCACTTATGCACTCTGTATGCTGCTCGATTGACTTGCACACTGCCTCAGGGACTGCCCCTTTTCTTCCACATCCGGACATTGCAGAGTGATGTATTGCAGCTTATTCCACTGTTATTTCCATCACCAGGATTAGGATCCTGTTTTTTCACTGATTTGTTTCATGTTTGATGCCAGAGCACTCCTTTCTTTTCGTTTTCCCTTTTTAAGCAGTTTCTCTGCTTTACTTACTCTCAACTCCAGTCATCTTGTAGCTTGGTCCCAGCCAACTAACAACTGTCAGCAATTATGAAATCAGTGAGAATATGCTTGCCAAAGCTGAAATTTATTGACAACGCTCTGCACTCCTCCTGCAATATATGCTACCCTACCACCATCCCAAATTCCTCCTACGCAGAAAATAGTCAGGATTAGGACCACTCTTACATTTTCTACACTACTGCTTTCCTATTCTCTGGTAAAGGGGCATGGTTAGGAAGAGGAGCCATTGCTAGTGGTGGTTTTTGTCAGTCTGATGCTTTGGCGAGGAAACATAAATGTTAATGCCTTGAGTCCTTTCTAACCTATCTGGAGTCCAACTCAGTAAACAGATACTCTTAGAAAGGAGATGGATATGCAAAAAAGGCTTAAATTCACCTTTCTGTGAGCACACACACATTTCAGCTTCTGGGCCCACTGCATTAATTCCAGGCAGGTTTTGCTGAATTATATCTCTTCGCGTTGATGAAAGGTTTTATATAATTAAACATACATTTTAAGACTTTCAGGTCCCCTGAGATAGTGCCACTTGAATTTGGAGCTAGAGGATCTTTCAGATAAAGCCTGTGCTTTGGCTATTCTGTCAGTAAAAATATTTTATAAAGCTCCTTAGTTCTCTTTCCTTTTCCAGGAATATCACTGAGGTTATTTTCTACTGAAAGAAGAAGGTAGATTTAAGCAACTATTATTTACATTGGTTAAGAACACTATTACAGCTTTATACAGTATGCAGGATAAATACTTGTTATATTAGGGTCTACACGAAGACACCGTGGTACTTAGATTCAGAAGAGCTTTCATTCTTTCAAAGCTTACTTTGTAAGGTATGGCCTGAGGGAGAACAGTAATACCATAAACAAGTTTTATAGAAGCAAATATATATGCATTTCTGTCCTCATTTTACATGTTTGTAATTAATCCAGATTGCAGTTTAAATTGTTTAAAATAATTTCTTATAAGCATTAAGTCCAATGTAAGTTTTGAGAGATTTAGAGAAAAGTTTAGAGACTTTTTGGATCTTTTGAGATATTCCATGAATAGGAGACAGGGTGTGCTTTTTCACTGAAATACTTTTATAGAAAATGAGAAACTCAGGGATAACGTGTTGCTGTCAAAATATGCTGCATTTATTTATTCAAGAGCTCTGAATTACGAAAAGTATTGCCTAAGATGGTGTTTGCCCAAAAATACTATCCCTAATACCTATCGTGTTAACCCAAACACTGTCATACCTTTTGTAAATCTTACTATCGAGAAACAAATAACTGCTCCATCCGCCTTGAGCAAATTGAAAGTCAGTGAGAGGAAGTTTGTATTTACCTCCAGTCTTACCACCCAAGTTACCTGGCTGGAAAAGTAAAACATCATAATAATGTGGAAGTTGTTTCTGCCATCCATACATTTAGATAGTTTCAAAATACTGAGAAAAGATAAAATAGCTACTGAAAGCTACATAAACTTTCAGCTTGTTATGGACACTTGGCAAGGTGAAGTAGAAGAGCTGAAATAAAAACTGTTAGGTTTTTTGATAAACATGCGTATGCTCTCTTAGTGGCTTTACTGATTCAGAATGGGTCATGGGAGGTGGTCACAGTTTGAGATCCCACATTACTCTCTCTTTGAAAAATATCTACATTCTGACTGGCTTTTCAGCTAAACAATCTTTTGTGGTGAAAAAATATCTTTAGATATGTCTCTCTGTATTTAGATGTCAAGTTTATATGTATTTATATTTTATGTATATACATATGTATAATAAATGACCAGAAAAAGGGCAATGGAAGTGGGAAGGCGAGAGTTCAACAGAAATTATTTTAATCAGCTTTCTTTTCTGCCCATCATTAACATTTGTTTTTTCAAGTCACTATCGCATTCATAGTCAGATCTCCATCTTTATTATACCTTCATTAACCTTTTAAATCTCCTGTCTGTGTACAGGAGCCTTTCTTTCGTTTAATTATCTGTTTAAAATTCACAAATGGTAGCTGCTGCCATTTTGGCTTTTTGACATTTTTCACCTGCAGACTGTAAGAAACAGATTTAAGAGTCTTATTCTGCTGTTTTATGTTGCATCCTGATTTTAGCTGAAATACTGAGGCTGGAATTCAGTCATTCATTGTCATTCAGGAGTTGTTTGAGTTGTGCTTTTGTGCTTTGTGGGATCAGCAGACCTCAGCTGAATTACAGTCTTGAATTCTGTTTTGCAACAATGTATTATTTTCCTTGTGCTGTCACTGTTTCTTCCTTTTTAGTATGATCATAAAATATCCCAGCTTGAACATTTTATACAGGAATTCCATTTCTTTTGCTGGTAGATAGGATCACTTGGTTTGCAAGTCATTCAGTTCTCTTATCTATCAGTCGATCTATACTTTCTAAGGCACACTCGTCACTCTGCTATCTAGCACACTGCTACCTCACAGTAAATATGAGATAGCAGTATTTATTCCACCATGCATTATTTGATGTACTTCATTCCTTTTTTCTTCGTGTCATCAACAGTGTTTTCAGTTGCATTTCCTAGAAGATCAGGTGTAAAGATATGCACCCTTATCAGGGTTGGTGTAAAATGTTGCCATTACTTTTTAGTCATTCAAGCAGTTCTTTCTTTTCTACTAATCATATTATTAGCTCTTAATAGCAGTTGCTATGGGAGCTGCAGAACCAAACAGTGGCTGAGGCTCAGTGGCAATACATCTGTGTTAAAGGTAACATCTGGTCTTTACTCCCTTGAAGGTAAGAGATGTGGTGAGAGGAATTTYAACTATGCATCCACACACTAGCTTGTCCCTCAGTACACAGTACAATTCACTGCTAGGGAAGAAGTGGTGAACTTCTGTGATCACATTTAAGGATTAGAAAGGTAGGAGGCAGACTGAGTTTCTGCCATGGCTCCTGTCTAAAGTGAGGTGGTTAAAAGAAGACATGGTACTTTTCCTGCCTGTCTGGATTATTCATTAATGTTACCACTCTTTGGCTTATAAACTTCCTTCTTCAAACACACTTTCTGTTATAAGGAACTCTGCCTGACTGAAAAAGTCCTTGTCAAAATCTGCCCTTCATCATCCTCATCGACTTTCTGCTTATTCCCAGCTTGCTGCTTTTCTCATAGTCATTCGTTATTATAACACATAGGCATACTGCTTGCCAGAATTCCCGTGAGATAAAACCTTAGCCTTCTTTTACAGGTATCAAATATCTCTTTAATAATCTTCTGTAATTCTGGTAGTTCATCTCTCTGGGTGCAGTTCCTTGAAACTTGTGCTTTAATAGTTTTGAATGTCTGTTAAAGAACTCTGAAGTTTAACTCCTGTAATTTCCATCAAAAACTCTAGCGGTGGAGCTGTATATTTTTAAGTGTCAAGCTGGTAAAGATTTCTCAGAGGTGCATTTGTTTCTTTGTCCCTGGTACTTTCTTTTTTTTGTGTGATAATAATACTGGAATATGTATAAATGTGAACTAAGCTGGCCAAAATAATTCTTTATTATCATGGTACAGTCTTTGAACCACAATTTCTGCAGTACATGGTGTCAATTGACAACCTCATCATTATAAGCAAGCTTTTATGTTATATGTAGAAGTTTTTGATCATCTTGTCATACCAATTACTTTTACTTAGACAAAAGGGTCTAATTTTATAGGAAAATAACTGACAGACTAATAATATTTCACATTTCTACAGTACCATTCTAAGAATTGCTCAGTACTTTACGCACATTAATGAATTAAACTTTCCAGTAACCTTATGAGGAAGTGTTATTATCTTTATTATACAGAAATGGAAACAGTGGCATAGAGAAGATAAGAGATAAATAAGTTCAGACAGCTTATTTGGAGCAAGAAAGGGAACAAACCCCATATTCTTAGTCTGTTGTTTTGACTAGGTCATGACTTTTGCTCAAGGAGAGGAAGCTTAACCCCTTTTCTCTGCCGTTCTGGCTTAGGTAAGCAATGTTTTCCCATACCCTTCTCATGCCATTATCAAGTGAAGGTTATCATTCTCTAGTAATTTATGTTCCTGTCCCTACTCAATTGGTTAAGGAAGAGGTCAGCAGAAAAAGAAGGGGGTGAGGGGAAGACTTAAAAAAAATTTAGTGCTGAAATCCCATAAAATAGATGCATGTCTGTCTGTCTTTCTCACTTGCTTTCTTTCTTTATCTCTCTTTTTCCCTATCTTTCTGKTTTTGTCTCTTTCTTTCCTTCTTTCTTACTTTCTTCAAAGCTTTCTTTCTTCTAAACACTACTTAAAAGAACAGGTTGAACAGGCAGCCTTTCAGAACTGGAAGACTTCAGATACTTGTAGTGTGTTATGAACTCTTTCAGATTGATTGGACAATCTGTATGAAATTTCATGAGATGACCATTCATGCCATGGCTGCATACAGCCCTTTCAGTATGTCAGCAGTGCGTAGGACCAAGGTTGATCCCACCTAACTGCAGGTGTTTTTCAGAGGCCCCAGTGTTAGGGTCTTAGTCTCTTTAAATACCCTTTATCATCAGTGGAGAGACATAAGAACCTCCAAAGAGAAGTTCTGAGTTGTGCTGAGTTACTTTCTGTGAAGAAAAGGGTCTCTCTACATGCACGACAAAGGAAACTTGGTTGACCATGCTCCTCATTTAGGGTAAACAGTGAAATGCGTAAAATCAGAGAGGCTGCAGCATGGATTTAATGCAGAGAACTGAATGAATGTGCAAGCAAAACTTGATAGTACATGCAATGAAGACTGAGTCTGAGCTGATCTTTCCACAATGGAAACAAATCTGCCAGTATGCCAGTGCAGGTATGTAGTATGTAGCATCTTYCTGCTGTAAAAACCTGTATTTAATGAACACATGTATAAAGTGATAGAATTTTTTCCTACATATGCAGGTTAACTTTGTGGGAGGAAATGACTAGCTGAATTACATCAGGCTCTTAAGTTTTCTTTTTTAACTCTGATGCATAGGATGAAGCAAAGACAGCATTGCGGAAGAGCGGGAATATGTGCAGAAAACAACAGATGAGTAAATCACAAAGTGAGAAAAATCACGGGGTAGCACTGCTTCTGTAAAACTGCTAAGACACTGGTAAATTAGATTTCTGGGTTACATGAGTGACTCAAAGAAAATGCAGAAACACTGTTGTTTACCTACATTCTGAGCAGCAGCTCTGCAATCTCCCATTAATATTTTTAGTCACTTTTCAGAGTAGAAAAAAAGCACTGCTTTTCCATGTAATATTTTACTCTAAACTTAAAATACAGTTACAATTGCATATTATCTTTGAGGACTCTATAATCAGAAGTGCTTAGAKTACTCTTAGAACCATTTTCACTTAGCTATCGTCCCTGGAAACTTATTCTGAATTCTCAAGAGACAAATTCTGTATTTTGCATCTTATTAAAAAAATGAAGAAAAGGAAAAAAATACAGAGTATACCTTCCCTTTGGTACTGTACTCAGGCCTTTAATTTATATTAGTAGCTCTTTACCCTTCCTACTGCCTTCAGTAGATTTGCACGTGTGTCACTGATTGAAACACCGCAGGTATTTCAGTACAGAACAAGCTGGAATGGAATGTGCTTGATCATTTAGTGAAAACTATTTGCTTCACTTTGCTACAGGCAGCTAACGAGTGATGAAACTCAGCTTAGTCACAAGAAGAAATATGAGACTAAACAGATATGGGGCAGGAGAGCTGTGCTAATTTTATGACTTTAAAATAGATAAAAAAGGATCCATTTCGTAGAAATCCTAGTTAGAGGCAATTAGAAATTATATGAAACTGAATTCTTTTACTTTTTGAATACTATCAATTTGCAGTGATAAGAAATTTAATTATTTTTTTAATTTGCATTGGAACACAGTTGCTTAGTGCATGTCATAATTGCAATTCTTATTCTTGTCAATCTTATTCTTTAACATAATATCAGTATTTGCACTTGGGCTGATTTTTAATGATGTAATTTCTGATTCTGAGAAGCAAGTCGAATTTGAATTAGAAGAATATTTGAAACACTCATCTTTTATAAAAACCTCTGTTTGTTTTTCTGAAAGTTAGCATTAATGTAAATTATATGATGAACAGTCATCACAGTCAGAAACCACTAGTGTCTTGGAAATGTTGCTGAAAACTGTCCAAAAATCTATCTTAAAAAAAGAACAAGATCAACATTTCATGCAAGTCAAGGAAAATGTCCTTGACTCTAAAATCTGAGTAAATCTTGATGATCTTCTAGTAATTGTATGTACGTGTTTACCTGAAAAGGAAACTTTGACGCAGTGCGTGGCAAAATATGATACTGATTTACCTGTGTCCTAACAAGGGTATCAGGAAATTAGGTCATTATATTTGACATAGAGAAGAAACTGCAAATAGAAACAGTATAACAATATAGGCTGTTATTTCTAGGAGCTGGAATAGATTCTGGACTGCAGAATTTCAATAAGTAAACACATGGAGTTAAAACAGGTTTTCAGAATTCTATGTATCTTCTTGGTTTTTTTCCTGTTTTGACATTTTTGGTTTTGGTAAGCGCTCCTACAATACTGTTAAGCACTTATTTTTATATTTTTATAGAACAATAATCTGCACAAACTCTGGCTGTATTGAGAAGTAAGACAAATCAGGAACTTTCTGTCCAATGTTCAGCAGTCTGGTTTAACAGGGGAGGTCCCGGACGACTGGAGGCTTGCCCTGCACAACTGCATGATTTGCCTCCACAGTTCAGGTCTGCCTAATAAGGTTCCTGTAAGAAAAAAACCTTACACATAGAATCATAGAATCATAGAAGCATTAAGGTTGGAAAAGACCTCTAAGATCATCGAGTCCAACCATCAACCCAGTACCCATGCCCACTAAACCATGTCCCGAAGCGCCACATCCACACGTTTTTTGAACACCTCCAGGGATGGTGACTCCACCACTTCCCTGGGCAGCCTGTTCCAATGCCTGACTACCCTTTCAGTGAAGAAATTTTTCCTA
>JASVER010000009.1:668279-733839 GCA_030449065.1 Oceanodroma leucorhoa | reverse complement strand
ATTCTCCTTGGCCCTCTTTTTGTCGTTAACATATTTGTAAAAACATTTTTTGTTGTCCCTGACAACAGTGGCCAGATTGAGTTCCAGCTGGGCTTTTGCCTTCCTAATTCCCTCTCTGCACGACCTGACKAGATCCCTGTACTCTTCCTGAGTCGCCCGCCCTTCCTTCCAACAGCGATAGACTCTCCTTTTTTCCCTGAGTCCCAGCAAAAGCTCCTTGTTCAGCCAGGCTGAACAATGTTCCAGCCAGTTTTTTACCCAGCAAAGAGTACACCCGTCCAAGCCATGAGCCGCCAGCTTCTCTAGGAGAATGCTGTGGGAGACAGTGTCAAAGGACTTACTAATGTCCAGGTAGACCAAATCCACAGCCTTCCCCTCATCCACCAGGTGGGTCACCTGGTCATAGAAGGAGATCAGGTTGGTCAAGCAGGACCTGCCTTCCATGAACCCGTGCTGGCTGGTCCCAATCCCCTGGTTGTCCCGCACCTCCCTTGTGAGCGCCCTCAAGATGAACTGCTCCATAATCTTCCCCGGCACCGAGGTCAGGCTGATAGGCCTGAAGTTCCCCGGATCTTCCTTCTGGCCCTTCTTGTAGATGGGCGTCATGTTGGCAAGCCTCCAGTCGTCCGGGACTTCCCCTGTTAAACCAGGACCGGTGATAAATGATGGAGAGTGGCTTGGCAAGCTCCTCCGCCAGCTCCCTCACTACTCTCGGGTGGATCCCATCTGGCCCCACAGACTTGTGAGTGTCCAGCTGGCGTAGCAGGTCATTAACCGCTTCCTCTTGGATTATGGGGGGTGTATTCTGCTTTCCGTCCCTGTCTTCCAGCTCAGGGGCAGAATACCCTGAGGATAACTGGTCTGACTACTAAAGACTGAGGCAAAGAAGGCATTAAGTACCTCAGCCTTTTCCTCATCCTTGGTGGCAATGTTCCCCTCCGCATCCAATAAAGGGTGGAGATTCTCCTTGGCTCTTTTTTGTTGTTAACATATTTGTAAAAACATTTTTTGTTGTCCCTGACGACAGTGGCCAGATTGAGTTCTAGCTGRGCTTTTGCCGTTCTAATTTTCTCTCTGCATGACCTAACAAGATCTCTGTACTCTTCCTGAGTTGCCTGCCCSTTCTTCCAGCAGTGGTAGACTCTCCTTTTTTTCCTGAGTCCCAGCAAAAGCTCCCTGTTCAGCCAGACCAGTCGTCTCCCCCGCCATCTCTTCTTACGGCACATGGGGACAGCCCGCTCCTGCGCCTTTAAGATTTCCTCCTTGAAGAACATCCAGCCTTCCTGGACCCCTCTGCCCTTCAGGACTGCCTCCCAAGGGACTCTCTGAACCAGTGTCCTGAACAGGCCAAAGTCCTCCCTCCGGAAGTCCACGGTAGTGGTTTTGTTGACCCCCCTCCTTACTTCACCAAGAATCGAGAATTCTATCATGTCATGGTCGCTGAGCCCGAGACGGCCTCCAACCACCACATCTCCCACCAGTCCTTCTCTGTTGGTAAACAGCAGGTCGAGCGAGGCACCTCCCCTAGTAGGCTCACTTACCAGCTGCATCAGGAAGTTATCTTCCAAGCACTCCAGGAACCTCCTAGACTGTTTCCTCTCTGCTGTGTTGTATTTCCAGCAGACGTTGGGTAAGTTGAAGTAAGCAGCATGATTTAGACTTGGCTTTGATATAAGTCTTAAGTTTGCTGATACTTCAGTACAAAGGAGAAATAATAACAAACATCTAGTAAGTTTACTCTCTCATGGCTACATGTGTTTGTAGAAATATATATACTTAAGATGGTATGTTGATAAATAGTTCCAATTCTTTATTCAAAACGTTTAGATAATTTAATTTAACTCCCTGTTTTACTGCTTTGGAAAGATTTTTTTACTCCATTCTAGACCCTACTTGCCATAGCATGTTTTGGGCTGGGATCAAAGCCATTTGATGGTCAATTCTCTGTTTTTGTTGTGTGGCTGCTGATTTCATTGCCAGTCTCTGACAGCACAGGCTGAAGCCTTGGGCAGTCAAAGATGATAGAAACTAGTTTATGCTCAGTAGGCAAAAAGTTGGAGCAGGGGTTTCTGAAACTTTTCCAGTTGTCACACCACTTCCAGACCAATAACTTAGTGTGACTGGAAAAACTAAATAGCAAATAACATCAACTTTGTTTGCAACTCTTTTGTGCCTTTCACAATACGACACCAAGCCTGAACAGAGAAAATTATTTGAGGGACCATGCAGGAAGGAGATGAGAAGGAAATAGCCATATGTGATAAATAGGTACCAGGTGGGAGAGGCTTGAAGAGATTGTGTCTAGATTAAGGGTCCTTCAGAAGACGAAGTCCAAGGAACAGTATAAGGTGTTGGAAGTAATAGGAAAGAGATCTTCAATAGAGATTTTGAGGTTAATGAGGAAAGGAAAGGGGTTGAGGACAAAGCAGAAAAAAAATGATAAATGGCCTCAATTATCTCTTTTAAAAATTCCCTGAGATTCTTGACAGAGATGGAAGGAAAAGCTAAAAGTGCAGAACAGCTCTTACAGGCCTGTGTCTCCAAAAAAGAAAAGCTTTAATAGCTGTAAGTAACATTTATTATCTCAATTTTTAGTGATGTGCTTGACGTACAATCAGTGATACCACAGTTATATCAGCTTGGCATAACAGTCAATGCTGTACATGAAAGGTGAGTACTCATTACTTCGCTTTTTAAAAAATCTTTCCAAGTGAGCTGCTTTTGATCAAAGACACATAATTAAAGAATTAAGCAAGTTTACATCTAATAGACTGCCTGCAGTTCTCCACTGCATTTTTACCAAGCAAAAGTCTACTTTACATGATTGTCTATTATACTCATTAGGAAACTAAGCAAGCTGATTGTGTTTCTCTGAGAGGAAAGTAAATGAAAGCTACAAAAGGTGTGTAATGCTTTAATGAGATGAGTGTGGTGCATGCTCACAGGCTGCTTGTTTTCATTTAGCACATGCATCAACTTGTAAATTATCTTCAGCTTTCATGTGGCGTAATGATCTTTTGCCATTTTGGTTGTGCTGCACTCAGTGGTTGGCAAGTCATGGAGATGGCTGGTGTTCTGGAAGAGGCTTCATTCTCCCTGACAACAAAAGTAACAGTGATTAGTTCAGCTTCTTAGTTGGGGCTCTATGCTATAACCCTGCTTGACATCATAAAGGCAACAGGTTTTTTGTGGCTTTTTTTTCCCTTCTTCTTTCTCTCTCCCCTCTGTCTCTTCTGGAATGCTTCCTGAGCAAATCCTTTGCTTGTGGAGGAATGTCACATTCTTTTGCACCGGTTGATAAATATTTATGCCTGAGAACAGCATAAAGCTCTCTTTTGGATGCTTTCCCATTTTACAGTGTGCTGGCTTTTGGCCTGGTCTCTCTTTAGAAAACACAGTGTATACCTGCATGCTTTCTTGACTCAATTTCCTATTCCTAAAGGGTCTACAGCCAGTACTGCATGAGGACCATAGTGCATATTGCAATATTTTCAATGAATTGTCAGGATACTTAAATAAAGCAAAATTAAAAATAGGTGGCTTCTTTTCTAGGTGTATAACCACATTTTAAGGAGAACTTTATAGATATGCGTGGAAAGGATATAGCACACAAAACATAAAAACATTTTTTAAGCACTTCACTACTCTAATAAAACTGAACAACTATGAATGGAATTAGAAACAGCAAAAATTAGAACTCCTATGGCAGTATTAATTCAGCCCCATTTCACAATTATGTTTTTTTTCCTACCCCTTTTCTTAAATGTATTGCTGAGTTTTGCTTTTCTACTTAGATTTTCTTGTTAAACAAACTCTGTGTACATCCAGTGAAAAATATTTTTATTATTAAARACATTGTTTTACCACTAATAGAATGCTGATGCTTTCTAAAAGCATTGGTTATGGAAGCTAACTTCCTTTTTCCTCTTTAAAAGGAGTAAGCTTATTCCAGATACAGTGGGTGTTCCCTGTCCTCAGTAAGGGACCACTAATAGGTGGTTCCATGGGAGAAATGCATACCCTCGTGCTGCATACATACATGGTATGCTGTCGGGTGGACAGACACTTGTGAGAAAGACAAAGACGACTGGTTTCTATGCTGCATCTACTTCAAGGCTGAGTATACCTCACCTTGAAACTTGTATGAGACCAATAGGTCACGACTGGTTGTCTCCACGTTTGTGTATTATATTTGCTTTTGAGGTATTGGTATGTGACCAGAAAGCTTGTCTAAGTTCCTTCCTAGAAGGGTAGTGGTGTCTTTTGTTGCTAGGGCAAAGAGCATTTGTAGGTCACCTGAGCTCAGGTCATCTCTACGAGTCAGCATGGATAGGCAGAGCTGGCCAGGGAGCTCCCCAAGCTTCAGACCACTGTTTGATGTCAACCAGCTTAGCTGCAGGGTGGATTAGGCTGGCCAGCCTTTGTGGCTGCTTGAGCCACATTTTGACATCTCCATCTGGACAAGATTCAGAACTATGTACTGCGTGCTTAGCGGGGCTGCTTCGAGGGGTTACTCTGAAAGCAGCTCGAGTGGACTGTTAAAATGCTCCTAATGCCTGCCCTGCTGTGGCGTAGGGCTGGGCTACGTGTCCGGCTCGGTACCAGGGCAGACTGCAGTGTTGCTCTCACAACCTGGCTCTTTCACTTTCTCTGACAGAGAATTTGGGTTACCCCAAAGTCTTCATTTCAACAGACTGGCCACATACTGCAGTCCCAGCATGGGCACCAGATGTGAATTGCTTGTGAACTTTATGTGGCTACATGTTTGTCATCTTGAGATAGTGCTGATCACTGACAGTGCTGTGAAAACTCTGTGATTATGTACCTAATGGGCAGTGAGAACTCTGTGTATAAGTATACACACAAGCATACATATATATTCCTAAAAATAGCTTACAGGATTGGAACTTTAGTTTAAGTGTCAAAAACTTTCACTTTGATGTAGGATATACAGTGTGGCCACTGGGGCAGGAACCTTCATGTCAACATTTAGATTTAAATAAAATGTTAGCTGAACATATATTTTAATGTAATTGGTTTTATATTGTTCTTTTCTTTGTTATTTTCAAATAAGAGAGAAATGGAAATTATTTTGCTTATTTTAGAATTTAATTATCCTTAATTGGGGGTGAAATTATCATTTTACTGAGACAACTGGTTGGAGTTGGGGTGAAATTCCAACTTTTTTACTAATGCTCTTGTTTTGCTGGGTAAATTGCTAAGATTCATTCACTTTGGAAGAGCAGCTTAATAGGACAAGAAGCATATCAGTGTACGCTGTAATAAAAATATTGTTGCAGGAGGAAAGAAAAGGATTAATTTAGAAAAGGAAAGAGGAAGAGATTAAGTTTTGAGATATATAAAACAACAAAGATTGGAAATCCTTTAATATTACTAGACCAATTATTATTTTCTCACACTTGCATTTTTCCCTGTGTCTGATGCAAAAGCAGTGTTGGTCGATTTGGTTTTTGCAGACTATGGCTATGTGTTTCAGTGACTCAATTAAAATTTGCAAATTGTTCCAGGAGCAGATGTGCCTGCCAAGCTGGGCAGAGAAAATGTGCAGCGAGGTCACAAAGAAGATGGTTCTTCATTATGCTCTGCCAACATCTTAGGAGATCATCACTGAGCATGTCCAGACGTAAAATTTCAGTCACTGTCTGTTTTATTTTTGTATTGTATTTTTCATTTCCTGCATTCCCWTCTCTACTGATGGGTGAAATCAGTTCTCTCCTGTCAGCCAAGCAAAGTATCAAGTTGCAGACTCTTGTTGATTTCGGTAATTTTTTTTTTTTTGGAAAAAAAAAAAGGTAGATGCATTGTGTATGTGTTTTTAAATCAGGACAGTGTCTCCTATCAGCCAGGCTGATACTGAGAGGCTGAGGGAGATGTAGCTATGGTATAGAGCAATCTGCTCTATATGTCGTGTGGTTGCTTCACTATAAAGGTCCACTAACCATGTGTTTCCACCCCTCCCAATCACTGTGTCTCGTCATGTCAAATTAGTGACTGTCAGGAAGACACTTCTGATTTTTGTTTAAATTACTTTTGGGCTGAGGATGAGCTTTGACAGTTTAAACTGAAGCTGAATTTTTTGCAGTCATTAAAATCTGGAAATAAATGGAAACATTTTAGCAATTTTAAAGGGTCAGTGATAGCTTTAAAAAAATCACTTCTGCATGAAAAATAAATAACTAGGGATCACCTAAGATTATAGTAACTGTAAAAGATCTGAGAAAAAAAAAAGCCCTTTTCAGTTTCTTGTCTTTCAGAACCTGGTGGTATATCATATAAAATGCTTTCCCTACTTCTTTAGGGTCCAATCTTCAGGAAAAAAAAAAAAAAAAACCAAACAAAAAAACACAAACAACCAACAACAATAAACAGACAAAAATTATATACAACCCAAAATATAACATCATGCGCTTGCAGAGTTGGTAGAAGCAATGAAAGGGTCCACTGTATTTTTAAGCCATTTTTTAGTTTCTCACTTCAAGTAAGAATTCTTGTAAGTAAATAATTGGACAACTGAGATTTTATTATTACTTCATGACATTAAATCTTACTTGTAGAAACCCTCAGTTCTAATATATGTAGTCTTTCAGGCAGCCCCCAGATTTTTTATATGCTGTAACATATCTGAAAGAAAAATAAATGGGATTTGAGACATTGAAAACCCTGCCTGCTTGTATTAGGAAAGACATTTTTCATCTTCAAATTTTATGCACATATGAGCTAATTAAGAGTGTAATATGAAATAAATCTATGGCAGTGCAGATGTTTTAGTTGCAAGAGCAATAGCTTGAGTGATTTCCTGTAGGTTTTTAAAAGAATAAATGTGAATCTCAGGCATTGGTCATGCACTCATTTATACTGGCATAAYGTATTACCAGAGGAAAAAAATGCAAATAAGTAGGGAAACAAGCCTATACACTTCCTGACTTTTGTTCTATTGTTTGCTTGGGTTTTTTTCAGATCACTTAAGATAGATAAATTTTAGCTCCCTTCTTGGCTGAGATGCATTTCATATTGATTGAATGACTATCCATTGAATAAAAGAAGTATCATTGGCAGGATTTCTAGCTAGATATCTTGCTGTTGATTAAGAGACAGGTTGCTTGTAACTGTCAGATAAAAAAAAAGACTCTGTGTTTCCAATATAGCTTCATCCTGGACTATTATTTCTTCATTAACTTGTTAAAAGAGAAAAAGCATCTATGAGTCTTTTTTTTTTCTCCTCAGGCATCCATGCACAAAATGAGTATGAGCCAAAAGGGAAAAGAGGGGGAGTGAGGGGAAGAAAAGGAACAAGCAAACAGGGAAATGAGTAAATCATAAAAACCAGACAAAGAATATCAGTATTTTTTGTATTTCATCCATGCTTTCAAAATCAGGAGTGACCTTTCTGAAAGCTGAAATGAGTAGGCATCTTCAGCAAGGTTTATTTGAGTCAAAAATGGGCAGTTAACAAAACACAGTAGCTGAGACTATGCAATAGCTCCTCAGGGACTTTTGATGAAGTCAAGCAAGATAATTTTATATTATATAAAGAATATTAGATCAAATCTTTGGGTCAAATATCTTAAGACTCTTATGAAGTATTTTTTCCCCTGTATGATTGTGGAATGCGTGACTGATCACCTTTCTTAACTTATAGCAGGCTAGACTCAGATGGTTTTAAGAAAGGCCCTTAGGGCTATGGAGCTGTTTCTGTTTGACAGTCATGGGCTGGATTCCTTCATTTATATTTAACTGTAATCATCAGCTTTGAGAAGAGTTTCTAATTTTAAACACATGGTGCTCCCCCCACCCCCTTCTTTTGTCCTCAGGAAAGCTATAATTTGCTTGGGTGTATCTCTACTTTAGCTACCAACACACTTGAGCCCCAGAGTGGGCTTCACATATGAAAACTGTGCTGCCAAAAAATGTGTTACCTGCTTGTGTTTGTGTTTGTTTGCTACTGCTTTTTTTTTTCTTTTTTAAAATTACTTCTGCCTGGATCTCGAATATCATCCAAGCCTGATTGTACTGTTGTCATTAATGGCCTTGATAAAATATCACTTTAGGAAGGGTATTATGATACCTAAATATCTTTTTTACAAATTTATCTTAAAGTTGAAATAATCAGTGTCTAAACAACAAATTAGCAGTGCAATGAATTGTTATTCCTTGAACTGATAGAAACCCTATTAGGTATCTCTTACTGAGCTATGTATGAAATAGAGGGATATCTCTCATAATATCCATTTTTGCTCTAGCAATGTTTTATCCAAACTTGAGTCAGACACCCACTTCTTAATTAATTGACCATATATCAGTAGGAGGTTGTGTATAAATAAAACTTTACTGCAAAATTATGACATTTGCTTAGATGTCTACGTATTTAAACATCAAAAAGCTTTGTAAATTGTCTGCCTTTACTCTTAGTACAATGCTAACCCCAGAGGGAGGGAAGAGTGAAGGGCAACAGGGTTTGTTTGTGTTTGTACAGATTGTTATCCTTTTAACAAAGACCAACACAAAACATACAAATCCATATGTTTGGATTTGTTGCTGCCACATTAATTATACATGTGCTCAGTGTAACACAGTGAAAAATAATCTAAGATGATATAAAAAAGGAATTTCAGGACTGGCATCTTTTTCTTTAGTTAGAAATCCCAAATCCTAAACTGACTTTTCTGAGAGTATCTTTTGCTTAACTGCCTGTGAGAAATACCATTAAGAAAGCATTTCCCTAGTATTAGTTTCACCACTGGCTCTAACAGTGTATGTCAACCACAGGATTCCAAAGCAGAAGTGAGATTTTTCAGCTTTGTGAAACAAGTTCATTTATTTGATTTTTTTGGCAACCATTTTTTGGTGATGCAGATATAGTTTCATGGACAAATCTGCCAACGAACCTAAATCTTACAATGTTCAGTATTGTGATAAACCTACCTAAATTTTGGTATCTTAATGCCTAGGCTGTAGTCAACAAAGTCTAGAGAGCCATTCAGCATAAAATAAATGCCTACATTTGATCAGGTGAATAACTCTCTAGATTCTTTGGAATRTATGGACAAAGGGCTCTGCTCGGTTACCTCGTGATAGGCACCTAACACACCTGAGATGGTCTACAATGTCAAAAACATCAACTTGAGTCTAGCAGTTTTGGCAACAGACTTGCAGAAGATCTGTGCATTTTTGAAGCACCAGCGGGAGGCCAGACAACCTAAGGGCACTTCAAAAAGCACTAGATACCTGTGTGTGAAGAGAAGTCTGGCCTCAGGTATTTAAATTTGGTCTGGAGTTTAATTAAACTCTAAATCTAAATACGGATGGTAGTGAGGTGTCTAGTTCTGCTTATGCTTATTGTTGGGATCCATGGTAGTGAGGTGTCTAGTTCTGCTTATGCTTATTGTTGGGATCCTTGATGTTTGTTTTTTAAAACAGTCCAGTAGTTAGTCCTGACAATTTGAAAATAAGCAATCATTCCCTCACCTGCATAATATACTGAAGCCCTATGGTTACTTTAGTCTCCCATTGATGGTCAAACATATGTTTTCTAATCTTGTTCTGCCTGAGGTGAAGGAACATTTCAAACCTACTTCTCTCAGGCTGCAGGGAATTCCTCGGTCTTCGGACAGGGATTGTTTTGGAGTAAGCCTGTCCCAGTCCTTTCTGCTGCAGATGTTCCACTTGGTAATTTTTTTTTTTTTTAATAGCCATTCAAATGAAGAAGGCTACAGAGAAGAGGCAGATGTGTGTCTTACAGCTTGAAGGCTTAAGGAACTTACATTCTGGATCCAGGCTCTGCTTCATGTTAGCGTGGGTACTTGAAAACAGGGATCCTACTTTTTTTTGACTGTCCCTCCCACGGAGCCATTGGCTGTTGTGTGTGTGCTAACAAACAAGTTCACAGGTGGTCTGTTCCTGCTGCCAAACTTGTTCCAGCCTGTATGTTTTACATACACTTACTTGAGTGTGATAACRTCTGAGGTGCAGAAGAAATGAACTGGCTGATCTGCTGGGGTTTGGTCACCAGGCATCTTTGGCATATCAAGACTTAGTTGTATGCATGTTTTTTGGCAAAAATGTTGGCTTCTCTGGGGCTTGAGATGATTATGGGATTAGGGAATAATATAGCAGGACTTTTGAGCAACTCATTGGTGTCTGAGCAGATCTTGTTATGGATTTAGACTTAATTCTGCAAAAGTAAGTACATGCACGAGTTATACTGAAGCTTCTATTTCTGCTTCAGCTTCTAAGTCCCACTATACTTAAACAAATAAATAAGGAGTACATGTTTGACTGTCTTTGAAGACCTGGTCTGAGACCCTGATAAATTGCACGCAGATATAAGACTTCTGAAAAATAATCAATTAACTTGAGAATTATAAGTACTCAACAAAATTGGGCCACCTAAATTAAGTATAGTGCCTAATTATGTAATTAACTGATTACGTTTCGATTGCCCCACTTCTAAAACATTATCCTGAAAGACTCCATTCCTTGGTTTCCCTATTGGTAAAAATAACATGCTGTTTTGCTGTCCTTCAGAAATATTTAACTCAATTGGTCCTTTACAGAGACCTATAATTGTCTATCTGAATACAGTAACAAAATGCCTGTCTACAGAGATGTACAGGAAACTTTAAATGGCTGTACCAAATGTCCTTGAGGTCTTTCCACTGATCAAAGTGTTACTCGTATTTGTTAGTGGAGAGAATTCACAACATACATCATTAAACCTCATCATCTGTCTAACCAAAGAAATCATTTAAGCAGACAGAAAGTGTTCAGCTTCCTCATTGTTACTAGGGGCAATTTTTATTGGAACCATCATAGGGTGTTCACATGCCTGAGAAATTCATTTTGCTGTCAAATAGCATGTGTAAGTGAAGTAGCATTTTCTTGTAAAGATTACTGCAAATTGATATAAATTAAGGTCTGCTTTCTGAGAAGAACGAAGTTAATCGAAGTGGGATTAAAGCTATAGGTTCCTTTCATTTAGTAGAGGTGCTTCACTGATTTGTTAAATAATGGGTTATTTGATGTACTGTATGGAGAGTGATGTAGGTCACTTTCAGCATGCAGTGCTGCAGATTTAAGAAAAAAAGAGGAAAATACCAGTGCTTTCTAGTTTCCCAAATACCATTAGGAATCTTTGTAACAAACACATCCCTTCTACCCGCTCCTCCCCAATTTGTATTATTTCAAGGTATGAGTTTCTTTTATATCTTTGCCTTATTTCATAGCCCTAACATTCAGTTAGAAAAACCTCTCAGGAAGATGGCTTTTATTTTCTTTCTTATCAGAAAGTACGTTATCACCATCTCATTTGACCAGCAGATTTGTTTTGGGTAAATATGAGCCTCAAATTGTTCATACGACATTGAATTATATTTCTGTTGCTGGGTTCAGAATATTTAAAGTGATATTGTCCTTCCATGTGTTTTGTTTGGTTGGTTTTGTTTTATGTTTTTATGCTTGCAGACTCCATGCATTTCTGTATAATTTTTTTGCTCTTGAAAAAGATCCTTTGATGCTTGTAAAAAGAAACATAATGCCTAAGGTCTCTGACTTTAAAAGATCATTACTGCTCACGGAGCTTTTTGTAAGTCATCGGCTTCTGTTCAAATCCAAGTTATCGTGTGTAAACCTCACAACGCACCCATCTGAACTGATAGGAAAGAATGAGAGGTCAGTTCAATGGCTAAGAGAAAACAAGGGTGGGTTTCAGCTCTCAGTTGAAAACATCTGTACTAAGGTATTTAAATTCAAGTACCTACATGTCAAGTGTAGCTGATGGAGCTCTAGCATTTGATCTAGTTGTCCACTCATTGGCATTTCTTGCCAGGATACCCGAGTGTTCGAAACATTGAGGTTGGTCTGGCAACCAMTATGAGATAAAATGTGCAAGACCTGTGCCCTTCTGGAGGGTCAGAGGGAGGGTAGACAGAACTCCCTGTGCCATTTCAGAAGGCACAGGATGTCTATGTGTGAAAAATGAAGCAAACCCTACTCTAGTCAATGGAGCACGAGGAGAAATTGAATTTACCTAATAGTAGGTGTCTACTTTAAGTGAACTGAACTGCCTTGAACTACCTGGCTGTACTGGTTACATTTCCACTGATTATACTGGGGACTTCAATACCATTTTGTATGTAAAAAACAGAAGTAGACACTGGATCCCACACTRTAAGACATCACAGGACACCATTTCTGTTAATGCAAATTTGTACTTCTGTTGACTGTTTCAGCAGAGAGACAAAGGCTGGCTATAGGGTTTTGGCATTGAGACAAAAGATGATACTGGAAACAAAACTTCCCTCTAAGAAGGGTCTCTGATTGCACCCAGATAAATGTTCAGATATATTAGTAAGCATTATAAAAGACCTTGTCAGTGGTCTCATCTCTTTTGTTCGGTAATCTAATTCACACAGAAGTAGTTTATGTCTTCACTGAGAATCTGAAGAATCAGTGATGTTTACTTGATTCTGTTCAGGAACCTGCTTTGGCTCAGTGTTTGACTCAGTTTTAAAATATGTAATGTGAAAACTTTGTATGTTTACTGGACTGATTTTCCTGACTAAGTAGTATATTTACCATGAGAAAGTAGGAATTTGCTTGTACAGTCAATCAGTTCAGGTTCAATATTAATCATTTGCGTATGCAATTCTTATTGTAAAGGTTACCAATGGAAACATTCTCAAGGGATTTTTTTTTCCATAATATGCTATAAAGTAGCAGTAAAAGTGAAAAGTAGCAATATTTGTATATATTTGATTTAAAAAAATAATAAATAAGCAGTTTGGTAAAAAAAAAATTGAATTACAGGTGCCTGTTTAAATGAGTTCTTTCAGTTAATTATAGACTGATTTATTTTAAATTATTTCTAATCTGGACAAGTATTCACTGTCAAATTTTTTCAGTGCAAAGAGAAGTTGATAAAGTCTAGCTTGGAATTGTCATTTAATTTTATAATATGAAACATAAAGGAACTTTGCTACACATAAAACCTTAGTGAAAAACAATTGCCTGAGAAGCTGCTCTAGCTTAAGTATGTATTTATGCGTACTCATATCAGATGGCACAAGAATTACAGAGCATTCTTATCTCTTACAAGGAGATTGTAGAGATTAATCCATTATACTAACAATTTATATCAGGGTATATAAAAATAATCCAATTTGCATTAAAAGAAGTTAAAAATGGATATATCCAAAGCTGTGCACGATGCATTTCCTTTTGCTTACTGTTTAAAAACGTTCTTGTTCAAAATCACACCTAATTATTTTAGTTTTGGATGCAGCGTGACTCTAGCACATGGTATTTAATGGCAAAAGACTCAACATTAGGCCTATCTAAATGAATCTACTTTTTCATTAAATTGTTTCTGGAAGGCACAGACTATTTAGTAGACCACCCCTGTAGTTGGTTTCAGGCAAAGTGATACTGACTGTAAATGGCCATTTTAATCTAGGAATCGGGAAAGCTGGCATCGTGTCGAAACAGAATTTACTTCATCAGCTAAGAAGGAGCTTGCAGAATGTGCATGGAGAAATCAGTCGTCAGAAAAACTGCTTTGTGGCAGTGCCACTCAGTTTGTGGGAGCCGAATGGTTGTCCCGAGCCTTGTGTCAAAATGGGCATTTCTTATTTCCCCTCGACTGACTAAGGGGTGGATTGTATCTTCCTCACTGATGAGCATTCAACACCTGAAAGGATTTCCATTACTAATACCAGGTTTCTGGCTGGCTTTGGTTAAGGCCTGAAGTGGTAACAAGATATAATGAGAAATGAGTGCTGTGTTCATTATGAAACAAAGTGCATTTTGGAAAAAGACTCCATACACACCTCAGTGTGAGGACAGTCTTCCCTTCTTTATTCACAGCAGCAGAGTCTTACTGTGCTGTTTCATTACCACAGTGTGACACAGTGTGAGGATTCACAGTACATGCCCTAGTTTTCTCTCCCTCTGAAATTGTATAGCAGTAGTCATGGTTCACAATAGCTACATCATCTCATTTCATCAAATCTCATTGCTTCCCTGAGATCATGGACAAAACCTTCCAATTCAGATAAATATAAGAATTAATCACCTGATTACAGCTGACAAAAAGTTAAGCATATTTTTCCATTAGTTGCAATGGATTCTGGATCAAATTTCACATGTATTAAGATTCAGAAACTAGGGCAGAAGTTAGTATCCCTCCAACTAGACATGTAGATATGTAGGTACACTGTCTTATTGGATGTTCCTCACAATGTGTGGATTTTACCATGTTAATGGGTACATCTGTATATTCATAATCTGTTCAGAGACTGGGTTGTCAATTCACCCGATAGCCAGTCATTTTTATCACACACTTGCTGGTCTGTGAAAGCAAACCACTTCTTTTTCTGCAGAGAATTTGGTAGGGTTATAAAAAACTAGTCTTCCTGTTACTAAAATTATTTACTTAACGTAAGTCAAATCTTTGAATTGCGAGAAGAACGATTAATAGATAACATGGTCTGACAGCTACCAGTCTGACAAGAGATGATGGAGTGTTATGTCCTGTTACCATTAATAACATGTGTTCAAGCACTGCCGTATCCAGGGTAAATCGTTATGTACACCCCATTCAAAGTATGGGTTTAGTACGTGAGCGGGACATGTTAGGAACTATTGGTCTATTTGTGTTTTGGTAGGATAGTGGCCGTGAGTGGAGTATGCCCGTATGTGTGTTTATGTCCATAATACATGAATTAAGCAAGTACATGATGTCATGCACTGAATGTCTTTGCCTACATTAATGTGATGTATAATGGGGTATATAGATTAATGCACATTTATACATAGATTGCCCTAAGTGGGGGGGTAGGGGACGGTAGGGGGGAGTAGGGGGCAATTTAATTTGACAGCAATTCGCCTAGGACAGATCTGGAGAACTGAAAAAGGGCAGATCTTTACTCCTTCTTTGATTGCTCCCAGGATACTTCCTCATCTGTTGTATCAAGGTGCTGGATATTTTTATGGCTGCGTGATACAAAAAAGGTATGAGGTACCTTCTGTTCTCTTCCCTGTATTCCCTTATCATGAACCTCTGGTGCAGTGAGAAGTGCCATTCTTCCTCCCATGAGTCACCCATACATGAATTTGAAGGTGAGGATGTCCAGTTGGTCACTCGCCAGCAGCCACAGGTCTTATTCCTCTCTTAATTCCTTAGCACTTCTTGCTTCTCTCCGCCTGCTTCTTCAGTGACTCTCCCCAAGTCCTCTGCATCTGATTCCAACGCTTGCCCCTATTTTTAATTCACACTTCTCTGAYTTGTGAAGGGCATGGGGAGAGAAAAAGCCTGTCCCACCAAAGTTGCACTTATTAATGGTCTAAGTGAAGGCTCTTTGGGGAAAGCACCTATGCTTATTTTTTACTTGAGGTCCTGCTCTTGTTGGTCTGTAATAATCACTGATGCCCTGGTTTCTGCTCTCAAGAACATATTGGTCATCAGTTGTGGAGGAAGCCTTGCAGTTGTATGTACCTGTGGGTAAGCTACTGCCTTGTTGTAGCTGCTAATTCAGTGTTCTCCAAATATTTGGAGGCATGCAAAAACCACCGTATGTATTAGTTCATTTCAGGATGCGTGAACCACACAAGTCAACTGAGGCCCTTCCATTCTGAATCAAGGTAAACTATTAAAAATGCCCCAAGCTTGTTTTCATTAGTGATTTAGCCAGCTCCCAAAACAACATCAAATGCCAGGATTATGAATCAAACATTCTAATGTCAGGAAAGGTAGCGAATATGTCCTTTAAGTGATGGCTGTCATTGCACATTACCTTTTCCATAATACCTCTTCCCCACTCGCTATAAAAAGCAGAACATGGTCTCTGCATGAGTTAAAAATGCTGGAAGAACCCATAGGGTCTATGTGACAGTTTTTCTATGTTAAGAGGCGTTTGATAAAAAGCAAGGGATTTCAGGGGGGTAGGGTTGGGGAAGAGTAGCCTCAAGGCAAAGGCAGTGAAAAAGGATACTGGATGATCTTCCTGCTAGTGCTACAAGGTTCCTAGATATTGCAAATCATTTAATCAAGCTTTCCCACAAAGTGACTGGTGACAATCTTAGGTTATTTGTACCAGCCCCAAGAAGTACATGACACATTTTTCAGGTGTTTCAGRTTATCTGCCACTGGAAGGATTCTTGTGTTTTATAAGGCAATATCCTGCTGTGGTTACATATCCACCTGGTCCTTGTTGCCCATCTGAATCCTTCCTATGCTGAGTTCTTCCACTACCTTGTGCCAGTTTTCTCCCTTTGAGATTTCAATAATAAGAACAGCAAATTGTGAGGAAAATCCTTCTTTGTAATGGGGCTGCTATCCTGGGCCATGAAAGAGCTCTGCTCAGAGATCATTAATATGTAGGCGAATCATGAAGAAAGGGAACATGTTCAGTAAAGAGTGTATCTTTAGAGAATTTAGCAGCCAAACTCCTTAATTTGCTAAATGAAAACAAAGATTTTTTTTCAAATTCAAAGGTGGTGGTTTCTTTGTTTGTTTGGTTTTTCCCCACAGAACATCTCAGACATAGTTACAACATCTGAACCCACTATCAGTTGCCTGTTGAGGAGCACAGAACTATTAGAAATCCGCAATGAAATAAACAGAGGACATTTTTCTTTCTTAATACAGATGACATCATTGTTTTTTCTTTTCCTAATTTCACTCTTGGAAACACTTGAAACAATCTTTTAAAACTTTCCAGACCCCATCAGCCCTAGGCAATTATGCATTAAGGAAATCTTCAGGTTGAATATTTTTTGTTTAGGTGTTGCAATGAAGTATTTTATCAAAATAGTAGATTATGGAATACTTCATAAATGTCCAGAGCTCTTGCTTTGGGTCACCGTAATTTGAGATATTTAAATTTGCTTTGAATTGCAGAGTATTTTTTTCTGGACCACATTGACTATCTGTTTATTAATACCACCACAACCAACAGAACATAAGCAGGGCTTTTTTGAAGGGAGAGGAAATTAGTTGTTCAGGCAGAATGATTTCTCATTCTCCGATAGCTCGGATATTCTCAGATAGCATCTCAGAATTCCACACTGAGGGAGGAAAGCTAGGGGAGGAGGCTAGCACAGGCTGAGGTATGTTTACCTTTTTAAAGTAAAGATATGGAGGTAAATTTGAAATATATCCTATGTATATATGTCAGTTCAGCGCTGGGTGGAATTTCCAATTGCTTACAGAGGAATTTTACCTTGCTGTTTGAAGAACTCCTCATTTTTCTTATCTTTCTGAATTCTATAATCAGATAAAGGGCTTAGGATATATTGTGGGGATGGAAAGTCTAGATTATCACTGCAACTAATGCTGCCTCTACTGCAGACACCTCCTGCTGCTAGCTCTTTGCTTCCTCAGTTGTCTGTTCTTGAACTACTGGTAGTTTCTTCAATATCATAGTTAGACACAGTGAGATGCTGGAATTATTCAGCTGACTTGCTGGTTTTCAATTTACATTCAAAATTAAAATGGATTTTTTATCTTTTTTTTTTTTTCTATGGGAGCATATATTCTCATTTGTAAATATTTGTGTAATGCTTAACAAGTAGAAATAAGTCCAAGTGTACTTGTGATTTTCCAGCATAATTGAGTTTGTTAGAGATACACTTTCTATTTTTGAACTGACACTGCAGACAAAGTTGTATGTACATGTCTGGTTTTTACTGATATAATTTATGCCAGTCAAAGGAGCCTCTAGCTTGTACAGACCTCCATGTATATGCTAGATGGGTGAAAGCATGCTGTAATAGCACCACTGTTTAAAAGGTTGATTGATTTAAATATACCAATATATTTATAAGCAAAAATGCCTTATGGTATAGGCAAGGTTCAAGTCTCTCTCACTCAACATGAGTGAGACTGCCAGGATATATAAAGGTAAGCTTTTGTAGGATGGAAGCCCAAGTGGAAATGATTGTTACTTGTAGTAACAGTACTTATAGTTTAAAATCTCCTTGTCATTGTTGTCTGCCTGATATTAGAGACATTAATTTTTTTAACTTCTTTGTCATCCTTATCATGTTTCAATAGAAGTCATGAAACACAAAGAAATGGACAGAATTCACTTGTGCAGAAACTGCCCTAGAGCGGTGTTTCCAGGGAATGTGGCCCATTAAGTTTTCACATTATTACAGTTTCTTTGAACTTCTTTCCTTTAATGTTTGTGGTTTCAGAGGCTTGAATCGTTTTTTGCCTTTAATTTTAAGGATACATTGTCCAAATGATGTAATGGCAATAGCTTGAATTTGGAGTTTGTTGTATCCAGTAACAATAGCATACTTTCATATCGAACATTGGGATCAGACAGCAGTTACTCTCATTTTAAATGTGAAATTTTAAGACAGTGTGGAGTTGTTTGTTACTTACTTTCTGGGTAAAATCCTTTATCCATTTAATTGGCATTGCCTTCAAAGGGATTAGACTCTTTATCAAAAACAGACAAAAAAATTTTAAGATGAATACTTCTGCTTGCTACTTTGGAAAATGTTCATAAATTCTAGGAAACAACAGTTAAAGTATGTTTGTGATGGATCCTTATAGCATTAATAGTAAGATTAGCATCCCATTATGATTTTACTATCATTTAATTAAAAATTTGATAATTATGAATTAGAAGTTTTTTGTCATAAGTAACCATCAAAAAAGACTAAAGGTGATTAGTAAATGTCTTTGTAGATTTGTGTATTATCCACACTAGAATAACTTCCTTTGCAGATAAAAGTGTGCCTGGTTTTCACAAAAGATCATAAATTATCCAGTGACCTTAGCTGTGTGCAGAAGCATTCTTCCAACTTTTAAGTAAATTATCTTTGAAAAACTATTGAGGCTGTATCATCTGTTTACCTTTGATATGATGTAATCTCAGTTATTCTTTAAAGCAGTTGCAAATAGAATCAAGATGCAAATAAACACATTGCAAACTTGCAAAAAAGCAATTGTTGGTAAGGAAATTTTAAGTAGTGTAATGAAGCATAATCAAATCCTAATCAAACAATGTAAGTCAATGCAATAGCCAGCATATACATAAAGTCATTTCCAACAGGAAAGCATCATCTCCTTCACAATGACCTTACTGTCATATAAACTTGTACTGAAAATTTCTCACTGCTTTAACTTAACTTAAATGCTAACATAAACATTGAAACATTGTGACTTTAATGAATGAAAATGCTTCAGAATATTTTGCTTTGCAAAAAAATTCTGCTTCCTATTTCTTTTATTTAAGTATTGATAGAAAAACAGATGAACATGTTTGGGGATCTCTTAGAACTGCTGTGGAACGTCACTAAATGTCACTTCTTTGGAGCGGTCCTATCTATTCTATCTTTTGCTGTTTCGAAAGAAAAGAACCTGATAGGTTTGTGGTTTTTTTACCCTAAGTTATTCCTTTGATTAGAAGGCTTATAAGAGCTTATACGGGCAGTATTCTAGTTTTGTTAAACAATGTAAGGAGTAAGTTGTTATTTATTCTAGTGCTGCATAGGATTCTATCACATAATGAATGAAGATTAAAAGAACAAAATCTTTTTTAGTTAGTCTAATGAAAGAAAAAAAAAACTCACTAGCTTGTAGTCTGGTAAATCACCGCTTTGATTAGAATGATTTGTCTTTTTAGGTAGTGCAAACTACAATTGATTTATTTTTGGCCATTTGCTAAGACAAGCTGATGTAGCACTCAATTGCAGGTAGCAAAAGCTTTCCTCTTTCCCTCACAGTTAGTGGTGAAACTGTACCAAGAAATTAGAAACCATTTTAGGGSACTTTTAGTGGGAAAAGATATGAATGCAACTAATGAGCCAACAGTAGAAAAGAAATAAATCATGATTGGTGATTTAGAGCTATAACATTCACCAGCTACACAATAAGAACTAGTGATTCTTCTTCAACCCGTCTTTTTCAGGAATCTTTCTCTGAATAAAAAGAGGGTACACCTTGTGGAACAGGATCTGATGTCTTCAAAATATCTATAGATCTAAAGCTACATTATGATAAAAACGAAGGATAAAGTTGGGTTATTATACAACAAAACAAAGAAAATTCTATCATGGAGAACTCAAGAAGAACTAGGTGAAGACTGAATTTGTAAGATAGTAAAGTCGATGCTTACTAAGACCATGTCTTTTCTCAATCACATACCTGTCTTGTTTTTATTGGACCCTTCCCCAAAAACTTCTTTGATTTTTACCAGAGAAAGAAAAAATGTTATCTATTTAATGAAAAGAATAGCACCAGACAATTCTTTCTAGTATAAATCTAGGAAGTCACACTATATTTAAATTACTAACCATCAGAAGTGGGAACCAGAGTATGTAAGTCGAGCATCTGTATTCAGTTCTTGTAAAATAAATGTTGTATATCCTCTTTAAGGCCAGTAGAGAGACATTGAAGGTCTTCAGACAGTGATCCTGTCTACCTAAGTTAGATACTATATAGTATGAGAAGCCAGTGCCAGAAATTTCAGTCCTCTTGCAGTCTCATCTCTGTACTGAATGAAGGCCCAAAATATCAGGATTGGATCTTTTACAAAATAAGGCAATGGAGCACTCAGCCACCTTTCACTTGATAGTAGTTGGAGCACTAATCTAAGTGGGACACCGCTGGAGTCTTCTTCAGCCTGATAAGTTTTGAATCGACATTAGAAGAGAAGGCACTATTCACTAGTTTCTAGGGCATTGTGGTATGGTAAAAACATTTACTATTTTTACACTATGAAACTCAGCTGTTGTGCTGTCATAAATGCCAGAAGGGGAGCAGACAGAGACAGATGAGGTCTGTAACTCTCACCCACTGGAATAGAAAGGCATTTTTAAGACTTTTAGTGTGTCTAGAAACCTTACATCCCCCATGGATCATTCCTCCTATCACTGGATACAAGCAAGGGTCATAGGGTCAAGATATTCTCCCGGTATTTGCGTCCAGAACAAGCACACATGAGATGCATAGTGGACTAAAGCATTTTCAGAGAAAATCTCCCAGTCATCCCCATTTATCATGACTTACTTTGCATTGCAGGCCAGTCTGAGAGCTTAGAGGCTAAAACCTTTTTGGATGAAACTCACCTGGAAGATGTGTTCCATGATTGCATCTAGTGTGGTCCAGTTATGAGTAGATGTTCAGTGTGTTGAGCCAGGATAGATCTAGTCTGGAGTAAACCCCTAAAATGCATATATGGTTAACACTGGGTTCTCGGCACTGTCGTGGTTTAACCCCAGCCAGCAACTAAACACCACGCAGCTGCTCGCTCACCCCCCCTCTGGTAGGATGGGGGAGAGAATCGTGAGGGCACACGAAGGAAAACCCGCAGGTTGAGATAAACACAGTTTAATAATGCAAATAAACCAAAGTAGAACAGTGATAACAACAATGATAACAACAACAATAACAGAATATACAAAACAGGCAATACACAATGCAACTGCTCACGCCGACCGAAGGAACCGCACCCCCAACCCCCAGAGCCCCCTGGTTTTTAAGCTGGGCATGATGTCACATGGTATAGAATACCCCATTAGCCAGCTGGGTCAACCCCCCCAGCTATGCTCCCCCCACACCTGGCAGAGCATGGGAGGCTGAAAAGTCCTGGTGCAAGCACCACCCAGCAACAACCAAAGCATCAATGGGCCATCAACGTTCCTTTCACTACCAAAYCCAAAACACAGCACCCCCTCCAGCTACTGGGAAGAATGTTAACTCTGTCCCAGCTGGAACCAGGTCAGGCACTGACTGTCTTACTCTGCAACCTTGATGCCTTGATCTTACCGACTTTTTTATACAGATACAGCTTCTATGTGCTCCCAAGCACCCTGCCTTAGCTGAATTGAACTAYCTCTCTCCTTTATCAGGGGAGTTTGAACTTTTGGTCATGGCAAAATTCCTCCAGGTACAAATCTTCTTGCCATGAAACACAAAATAGGGAATTTGTAATGGTCCGCATTCATTGTTTTCCAACAAATATATATTTCCACCATATTTCAAAATATTTTATGTAGCAGTCACAAATCTGAAAACAGCAAAATTTCTGTGGCCTGTTTTTTGAACACTGTTGTACTATATGTGGTGTTTCTATCCCATAAGTTGAGAATGCTAAGAATGCTCCAAACTGAATAAAAATTTAGTAAAATAATTTCTTATGAATACTGCTATTGGGACTTCACTGGTGACAGTTTTTAATCCAGAGAAACCTTATCTGAGATTTACTGATAGCCAGTAAGCAATAAGAGAAATAAACTCCTAACTGCAATTGTAGTATCTTGGTTTTGTTAAGTCAAGAAAGCAATGTCAGCAGTGCACCAGTAAAATTATAAACATGCATCTTGAGGTCTGCCTTCCATTCGTTAAAATAAAAAGCATTTCCAAGGAGCCAAACCAAAACACTTGCAATCTTTTTAAAATATTAATTTAAAAGATTAGAGTCTAGCTTTGATGTGCCATATTATATTGATGGATTACAGGGGATAAAAAAGCCAGTGAAATGACATCTAAGATGCAGGTTTGAAGCACAGTGCTTTAGGAAGTTGTTTGTAAGCCAAGATTTTTTTCCCCCTTTATTCCTTATGTTTTTGCTTAAATTGACAGCTACCAGATGAAATGCATGGCCTGACCCATGTTTTATACACCCCTCACTGGAAAAAATGCCTGTTATTGCTGAGCAATGAGTGTGTTGCATTTTATTATGCAGCTCTTTTGTATCACTGCAGAATATATTTTCTTAAAATTCTTCGAGACTTTATGCTGTATTATTTTATAAAACCTATAAAAGCAGGTAAAAGGAAAAGTGTTTCAGAAGRCCTTAGAATTCACTGTACTTTGCTGCTTTGCTTTCAAGTTCTTGATTTCAGAGGTAGTCTTGATTTAAAATTGATCTTTGCAATGGTGGGAAAAAGAAAAACCTGATATTTATTTGCACTGCGGCTCTTTCGCAGCTGCCACAGTATGAAGCTACTGCAAGACTGCATGAACTGCATTCCAAGGCTGCTGCTTGTAGCAGATTGAAGCTCAACTGTAAATGCAAGCTGATTTCAAAGTAGTAATTTTTTGTGGTCCCGTATTGTCCCAAAAGAAGAGGTTTTGAGTCTGCTAGCTTATCTAGATAAGTTTGATCAGTAGGGCTAATAGAATATATTCCTTCTCACTACCAAGCTTGCATTGTTTAAGTGTTATGCGGCATTCCAGGCAGCCTGCTTTGTCCTTAAGCAGTGGAGTGGTTCCTGAGTGGTGGAAACATAGATCAGTGAAACTGAAGAGCTCAGCAATGTAGAGAAAATTTAGAAGGAAAAAAAATCAGCATATTTCATTGGAATGTAGTGAATAGTTAAACAGGAATGTTTCACAGAAATGGTCCAATTTGGCCAAAATATCAAAACCAAATTATATTGGCTAATTGCCAACACAGCTTCTTAGCTGCAGGAAATCTGGGCTTTCTGAGGCTGCAGCCTTTCAGGAGCTGACCTTGTAACCAGGAACTTTTATGCAAACTGCTCCAGGGCTTTAACATCCAAGAAATGTGTCCCTTTTAACTGAGCATTTCAGTATTTGAATTTTGTTGTTGTTGTTCTTAATCAGATTGAAATTAGATTTTGGAATATTAAATTTCCCCATGAAATAGAGTGACCTTCTGCATAGATGAGATGGGGAATAATCTTGTGATACAAGGGAAACACTGTAATTTGCAGCAGCTGTTAGACTTTTCAAAAGTGTCTCCTTTTATTGCTGGCTTATTTATGCAGGGGCTGATCGCGTTCCCCATCAAACATGCACAGTTAAGTAGTTAGGCTGCTGACAACCAAGTCCCTGTTTCACAAAATATTATACCTGTGGCGTGTAAGCAGCCAAATCATGGCTTTCAGGTGCCTTTACCACACTTTTCTTAGATGACTGTATTGTCCACAATGTTCACAGTATCTGCAAGTAAACATGATAAAATTCAGGTCAGGTTTTATTCTTCTGCGGCTTAGTGAAGCTAGGAATAGTGGCAGAGGCACTAGAGTTGGCTGTTGTGAGGATTACAGAGTCCCAGCTATATCCATTTACACTCAGTTCACGTTTGGGTGGCTGATGCTACAAAAGAGGCCCAGAACGCTTGGTTTTTTCAGAGGAAAAGGAGACCCTGCAGAATTTGCACTTGACTAAGAAAGAGGTTGCACTATGACTAAGAAAGAGGTTGCACTAAGGGTGCATGCAGGTGAGCGGATAATTCATGCCAAATCCTGATGCCATTTTGTGTCATCATTTTGTTTACATGCTCAGATACAATATCATAGCACACACAGTATAAATTGTAAGAATTTCAGCAGTTCCTTAGACTTGCAGGCATGTTTGAATATCAGCATGTATATGTAACACATCTGCTAGTGAACCAAAAGGGGGAAGAAGCTGCAGGAGAGACTATAGGTAATCTATTAATTACCACTGATTACAACTGTAAGTGGATTGTGTAACAAAGGCAACGAGAAAGCATTTTCAATGGTCCCTTGGTTTGGGTATAAAAGACATTTGCCAGGCTATCTTGTTTATGCTGTCTCAGTTTTCTCTCTTCTTTGTCTGAGAGAAATCAGGGGTGATGCTGTATGTTTATGCACTATCCATGTCCTGAAAAATGGAAAGTGAGCTTTCTGTATTGACTTCCTAGCTTTTTCTGAGGAAAAGAAAAAAAAAAAAAATAACAAACAGCAAGGTTGACTTCATAGGCTCTACTGTTTRGCAAAGTTAGAGGAAATATTTGTACTTTTGAACATTTTAAAAATGTGTGCACATTTTTGATGCTTTTCAGAAAAATACTGGCAGTTTTGCCATTTATGGCATGTATGAATTAAAGACTGTGCAATGGTATGTGCAGAACTTCAGTGCAGTCTCGCAGGTCTTGTTCTAGATGATTCATCTTTTCCAGCTCTTGGTTAATGTTTAAAGTAAGCAGATTCATGTGTTAACAGAAACCAAGCAACAATGAACTCCAAGGGGATAGGTTCAATTTGCATAGCATGATGAAATAYGGTGTTGCTTTGAAAGGCATAAATTTTCCAGTTCAGGAATATTTATGTCTATACTATATTTCTAACATGTTTATTTAATGCACTTGTTTTCTTGTTACATTGCATTCTGGTAATTTTAAGGAGCAGAGAAAGGTGCGACTCTTACGTAAATAGAGAACTGAAGAGGAACACAGTTGCAGCCTTGACTTGTGATGCAGGCATGTGTACCATTGTGGACAGTAAAAGTAGCGGGGCGGGGAAATATAAACCTCAGAATTCCTTCCATCCCTGGCATGTCTGTGCCCAAGGAATATATTTGTGAGAAGCATACTTTGCCACGTGTGCAAATATGTATACAGAACTCTATGGACATGTACTAATTCATCCTTCTGTCAATGTAATGTACTTCAAACTGTCAATAATTAAGAGACTTAGTGGCACTGGGAAGGATAGTATTGATAGAAGTATGGTATTACATGGTATAATATGGGAACTGTAGTGGGAAACTTGTCTGGGACAGAAAGATGAAGCTGGGACAGGGAAGGATAAACTGTGGATAAGCTAGTAATCTAAGGGAGAGGAGTAGAATAGGAGTGGGGTGATTATACAAGTAGTATATCAGCCTGAACATCGCATCCTGTTGTTTTTTTTTTCCCCCAATTATAATAAATGGGTCAACAAAGGCACATGATCAGAAACTACCTGATCTTAGTTCTCACCCGCACCCACATGCTAGCATATTTTGTTCTTGAATATAGTGGAAACATCCATGTCTGGGTAGATGGGATCAGAAAGGGTCTTCTGCATACCCTTCTCTGTAAGCATCCTGGATTATTTCTAGGTTGTTTCATTTATTGATACACGATTACAATACAAAATATGAGATTTAAGGCAGGACTCATAAGCAATTCATGGCATGAGATAAATTTAGTTTGAGACTGTATTAACTATTCTAAGGTAATTGGCTTTGTGTCTGCTCAACCTGCTTTTACTGAAGGTAAAATGTCTTCTATTTATCATGGGGAAACAAGGGAGCAGATTTGCATGGTGTTAGGCTACTCCATAATAACAGCTCATGTAGCTTAATATGCTGCAAGTCTTCATGCTTGTTCCCTGTAATAACTTTTTCAGGAAACAGTATCCAAAGAGCACTGTGGATTTCTTTTGAAGGAGGCATAATCTCTAAAAACAGCCTGAAAGCTGTTATACTTGAATTACTGAATTAATCCCTCCTAGCTAATTAATTAATTACTTGAATTAATCCCTCCTAGCTAATCTGAAATCTAGTAGCTCCACCTATGTATTTGGGACTTGGCCCCTTACTAGAAATTGAAAACCTAGCAAAATATATCATCTGCCCCTTCCAATCAGACTGTTAGCTCTCTGAAAATATGCTGAAGCAATAGGGGCATCTAGAGAGTAATGAACCATTCCCATAAAAAGAGAGAAACTTTAAATCTAAGCACAGATACATACCAGACTAAATTCTGGACATCTAATTTTTCAGTATTCCAGGCTTAATTAACATTTCTGCCTCAATTTCCCCATTAAAAAATGAGAAGCAATAAAATGCTTACCTTTATAGTCATAGGGATGCTCTGTTGGTAATTAGAGGCTGTCAGACAGAATTACTGTAAATTACAGTAATTACTGTTCATTAATTAATTCTGTCAGTTTTATGTTTTATTGTAATGCACTGTCATAGTGCTATAGTGTTTAAATTGGATGCCTTTAAAATGAACATTCACATTAAAAAGGAGTGAAAGAGAACCTTTTATTGAAATTAAAAAAAGTTCCAAAGAAATATTTTATTATGATCTAATTTTGGCTGTGGGATTCCTTTGGCTCATACAGCACTGAAATACTGTACATGTTGGTTTATTGTAGTAGTAGGAGTGTAATTTACACTATTGCTATGAAGTGATGATAATTACACTATTGCTATGTAGTAACATAATTTCAGAGAAATTATGTTATGATTTTATCTATGTTACTGATGTGTAAACATGGGAGGAAAAGGATCTGCTGTTTCCACTCCTAGGTTAAGGCATAGTTGGCAGTATATATCCATTTCAAACCTGCTAGGTAGAAAAGGACTGTGGAAGTGAAAATTAAATGAAATAAGGTTGTAAATTAACAGGGTAGTAGATGTGTGCTTTACGTAATGAACTAAGCAAACAATGTAGCAAGCTCTACTGTAAGTAGAAAAGAGTTGTACCCATCCTCTGTCTATGAAATCTGTGGTGTAATTTAAAAGAGATTAGAAAGCAGAAAATAAAATTATGACTACCCTACACAAATACAGCCTCTGCCTGCCCAGGAGTCCTGTGACCCATCAAGTGAGGAGGAACGAATGCCATGCCAATTGGTGCCAATATACGAACTGCATGCAGACTGTTAAGTTTCTCTAGAAAATCTGTGTCTGGGTATCTGTAATACTAATAAAAAGAAGCACCTGTTCCAGACTCCAAACACGATCTGCAAGAAAAACTAGCAAGCTGAAACAGCCACTTAAGCAAATAGTCAGCCAAAGTCAATATTCATAAGTGCCACACTTCACTCCACAGTATAGATCTCCCAACCAATGATGTTTTCTAGAGCAGCATGCAAAAATAAATGTTATCTTGGTGTATGAACTAAAGGTTGGAAGGTACAAGGGAGCATGTTTATGACTAATAATAGAACTGTTTGATGTTTATTTTATAGCATGTGTTCACATACATTGTATATTTTGTTAAAAAGAGAAGTGCTGGTTAGAAGGGAGCAGTACTGATCTCTACCTTGCTCTGGGGCAATAGGCAGATTTTGTGGAGACTGAAGAATCATAGAATCACAGAATGGTTGAGGTCTGGGGGTCATCTGGTCCAACCCTACTGCTCARGCAGGGTCACCTAGAGCAGATTGTTCAAGACCATGTCCAGATGGCTTTTGAATATCTCCAAGGATATCTCCACAACCACCCTGGGCAACCTGTGTCGGTTCTCAGCCATCCTCACAGTGAAATAGTGTTTCCTGATGTTCAGACAGAGCCTCCTGTGTTTCCGTTTGTGCCCGTTACTTCCAGTCCTGTCATGTCACTGAGCACGACTGAAAAGAGCCTGGCTCCATCCTCTTTGCACCTCTCCCTTCAGGTATTCATATATATTGCTGAGATCACCCTGAGCCTTCTGTTCTCCAAGCTGGAGAGTCCTAGCTCTCCCAGCTTTCCTCATATGAGATATGCTCCAGTCCCTAAGTCATCTTAGTTGCTAGACTCTCTCCCATATGTCCATGTCTTGTACTGGGGAGCCCAGAACYGGACATAGTACTCCAGGTGCRGCCTCACCAGCACTGAGTAGAGGGAAAGGATCATGCCTCTCGACCTGCTGGCAACACTCCTTCTAAGGCAGCCCAGGATACCATTAGCCCTCTTGGCTGCAAGGGCACATTGCTGTCTCATGGTCAGATTGTTGTCTACCAGGACCTCCAGATCCTTTTCTGCCCAGCTGCTCTCCAGCTGGGTGGCTCCCAGCATGTACTAGTGGATGGGGTTGTTCCTCCCCAGGTGCAGGACTTTGCACTTCCCTTTGTTGAGCTTCATGAGGTTCCTGTCAGCCCATTTCTCCAGCCTGTCAAGGTAAAAACTCACTGAAGTTATCGCACTGAAAAGGAGAGCTGGAAGAAAGGTCAGTTCACTCTAAGAACAGTGAGCAGGGATATATTTATTTACAAGCATCTCAAGTTTCACCCAGCAGACTTTTCTGTGTTTTAAGAGTTATTTTGTCCTGGGTTTTTTATTATTCTAGTAAAACATACCTTAAGGGAATGAAAGCAAAGTATCATTTGATGTGCTCACTTCAAGAAGACAAGGGAGACGAAGGTAATGCTACTTGAAGGGTCTGGTTGATTTGGGTCCCATAGAGCAGAAGGTTCCCATAAAAAGCAATGTATTGACACTCAGATTTCTTTAAACTGGAAGGAATTTAGGTTAAGCCTCTCTGTTGATACTGGCTGTGGTATCATTTCAAGTAGGTGGAACGCAGCACATTTGGAGCTTTTTTGGATCAAAGCTCCCTCTAAGTTAAAACCAAAGTGGAAGCTGTGCAGGTCATGAAATCCTGGAGCCACGCTGTGACTGTAGAACACTATTACCCAAGCCAAATGGCACTTTTTGCTCTGATTTACTTTCTAAATTGATCAAAAGTTAAAGCATTGATTTGAGAGGAGGTAACTGAGGCTATGTGGATATGAAGTCCTAGTACAGTAAAGACAAATGGTAAAATGCATTCTAGAATATTACTTTACTGTTCAATCCTCTAAAAGGAGCTATGAATGGAGTAAAACTGCTGGACTGCCAGTATAATTCATAACTGGTAAACAGTCTTCAACAGTCAATGGGGAAAGAATCCTGATAACAACTTAGCTGCATCAAACATAGAAGCACATTCTCTGTTTTATCTAAATGGACATCAATATTTCATCAATATTCCAATATCTCAGTGATGCAGTAGGTCAATGATATTTTTATGTATTTCAAATTATTAGCACTATTTTAAACTTTTTACTCATTTTTTAAGCAAAATAATTAAAAAAATATATGAYGGAAAGTAGATTTTTCTACATGGGAACTTGAGTTTTGGCCTTTTTTCTTTGTTTTCTTGTTAGTGTTGTGTTTTCCAAACTGGTATGAGCCTGCTATGCTAAAGATTATGTACCTCTTCTTAAACAGCTTCCCCAGAGGTTTGTTTTGATGTCAGATGATGAGATAAATTGTTACTTCACTTAATTTTAAAAAGAACTGTGTTGCCTAATTTGAAAGTAAAATTATATTGAACAATAATAAAATCAAATCCTTTTGGTAATCTGAGATTTATTTTTAGAGACTGCTTGAGAAAAATTGCACAGACTGATGTGTTTGAGTCTATGTAAAACAAAATTATTTTTGCTTATAGAATCTTCTATTTAAAGGCACCTATTAAAAGTGAGATGGAAGGCATTTTTATGTGTTTGTCTTCATTGCTTTGAATTATATTGCTTGCATGTGTCACAGCAATGAATGACAGATAAAATAATTTCCTTTGTGGATATATAAACAATGGTATTTGGCTACTTAATATTATCAAGCAGCCTTTACTTTGGTTTTATCTTATTTTTTTCCTTAACAAATTAGACTTTCACCATAAATGCTATCTCAACTACTGAATAAACTCAGTGTATTTCTTGTGGTTTACCTAATAGTTCTAATTATAACAGCCCTTTATATTCCAAAACCTTTTATTTTTTGTGTCTACAATTATGGAAAAAGATAACCTCATATTAGATGAGGATGATAACAATGAAATACTTTGTTACAACAGCAACTGGAGTTGTTTATTTTGGAAGTAGTAGTAGCAAATAACTTTTTTCTTATAATTTTAGAATACCCAGGTAGAAGACTCTCTTCTCTGGCTATCAGTATGATGTTTAGCAAGTCTAAGAATTATGGAAGAAGGCCAGGGAGAAGTAGAAAGAATTCGTGGGAGTGGAGGTTGAGGTTGGTTATTTTAGCCTGATAATCTAATGGCAGCTTGGGACAAACAATGGAATGTCTGGTACAGATTTAGATAAGTACTTCCAATGGGTGAATAGGTAAATCCAGGTGWTGCAATGCCTATATCTTTAACACGTCAAAAGACCACTTGTGTCAGTCATCATTCTGAGGGGGCTCTYGTAATCAGTCCTGCTGAAATTCTTCCATCTTCCTTAAATTACTAAATATTCATTGCACTGGAAAGAAACATGTGAAAACGATTCTGAAAAAGTGTGGAGTAGCATATTTGCTGCAATCCATATATCAAAAATAATTTAAGATAATGAGTTCAATTTGCAGATCTTTTGGGCTAGTTTAAATTTCTGTTTTTTTCAGCTACTATACTGCTCTCCACCTAATTTTTTTTTCAAAATCTATTACATTTTTATGTAATAAAGATGCTAGTGTTGATATAATGTACTTCCTCTATAGACACAAAAAGTAGAGACAAACTAGAACAATGTGAAATTAAAAATAATCATGCCATGTAATAAGTGAAAAAAGTGATTAATTAGTAGGTTCTGGTAAGTAAATGTAAATGGAGGATCCCATCAAACAGCTGTATTTTTGRTGGAAAACTATCTTTTAATCTGTAGTGCCTAATATTCTTTGTTCTTAACTTGGAAGAAAATGTAAAGTCACTCATGGTGTTTGTGGATGATCCACAAACTAAAAGGAGGTAAAAAAAGCCTCAGTGGCTACAGTAGTTATAATGGCTTCACCCATCCTGCTGTGCTAGATAACTTCTTCATGTGACCACTCTGATGGCACTAAATGCTAAAGTACCTATTTACATTCCTACTGCAAGCCCTTAAGATGACCCCAGTCACTGCATACTGCAAAGGAGAGCTTTCAAGAGTGACAGACACCCCACAATGCCATTGCTATGATTTCAACACAGCCTTTCCAGAACTTGCCCCTCCACTAGCTCCCCTGCATGCTTCAAACTCTCCCTGTCATGCCTCTGTGAATACCTGATTTGTGCTATTGTTTACCAGCGCCTGCTGGCAGACCTAGATGGGTAGGACCAGGCAGCACCAGGCAGTGGGCCCACAGGGCATTAACGTACRGACCAAATAAGGACCATTTCTGTTAGCTTTTCTCTACTGTGTGTTGTATCGGCATTGGTCAGTGCTGCTGACCGTCAAAAGTCGGATTGCAGGTCCAGCTGGCTTCTGGTTGCCGGCACCAGGAGCCAAGGTTGAGCAGGCACCATGTGCATCTGTTTTCTGTAGCTGCCAAGGAACAAGATGATGCCATGGGAAATAGCAAACATACTGTGATGACCTTGTTATGCATGCTGACATGGGTGGTTGCTAGACAGATTTTAGTTGCCTGGGAAACCCCCATTTCAGCTCTCAACCTACAATGTCAGGGCAAGAGCCCAAGTAAAGACTAGCATTTATAGAAGCTAAGCTAAGCATTTGTAGAAGCTARGCGCTGGAAGGTGTGAGGTTGCTCTATTCTTAGTGATCATTATGGGCACTTCTTATAGCTGTGGCTCTAATTGTGGCTGCACATGTAGTGCTTTTCCTGCRTAGTCTCATGGGGTGTGCCATGCAGTATTGGGCTCTCACAAGTAGGATTTTTACTACATCCTGCCTTTTAAAAGATAAACCGTATGTGAAGTCATGAGGGCATGGAAGAATGATATGGAAAGATGATTGTGTGGGATCTGTTGCATTGCACTGGAGGATTATGCCTCCATGAACTCAAGCAACTCTAGGAAGTCACTTCTGAGCATGGGGTGATCCAGAAAGCATGCAGCAGAGATTGCTGTAAAGACTACCCAGATCAATTTCATCAAAAATGTTTCAAAGGCCAAGATTGGGAATGATAAGGAAATTTATCCATGAATGCTGTGGGGGCATTGTCAGAAGGTAGAGYGTATGTAGTCATGTGAACTGTATCTTTTAATGTGTTGTGGTGGGTTGACGCTAGCCAGTAACTTAAGCACCCACCAGCTGCTTGCTCACTGACCCCCACCCCCARCCCCCACAACGGGATAGGGGAGAGAAGAGCAAAAGCAAGAAATACTTRTGGGTCAAGATAAAGACAGTTTATTAAGTGAAGGAAAGAGGGGGGAGAGCAATGCAAAGGCAGTCACTCACCACCTCCCACAAGCAGACTGATGCCCAGCCAGCATGTCTACCTTTGAAAAACTACCTCCCGTTTTCTATTGATGAGCATGATGTTATATGGCATGCGATATCCCTTTGGTCAGTTTGGATCAGCTGTCCTGGCTGTGTCCCCTCCCAACCTCTTGCCCATCCCCAGCCTACTCACTGCGAGAGGTAGAGTGGAAGCCTTGATGCTGTGCAAGCACTGCTCAGCAATAGCTAAAGCACTGGTGTGTTACCAACACATTTTTAAAAACAAACCTAAAGCACAGCACCATGCCAGCTGCTATGAAGAAAATTAACTCCCGCCCAGCCAGATCCAGCCCATATGCTGAAATGAAAGACCTGGAAGGTGGAAATTGCTCATAAAGGTACACATCTTACAGACAACAGCCTGAAAAAGCTAATGCAGCCTTGGGTGAATATGGGAAAACCTATTGTTACACATTTGGGACATGGGGCAGATTTTAATAGACTAGTATGTCCAGTTCTGATGTTCACAATTCAAGAAAGATATTGAAAAATTGGAGAGAGTTCAGAGAACAAGTCTCAGTGATGATGAAAGAAACATGCTTTGCTGTGTGAGGCTCCAGGACTCAGTTTGTAATAATCAAGACACTGATTAAGAGTTAAGAGAACTAAAAATCTCCTGAGGCCTCTTCTAGCCCTAACTCTGCAATACAGAGTTAAAGGAACTAATGTTGCCACTTTGACTTTAAAACATGCAGAACAAGCACAAGATTTTTCTAACAGCAATTGCCATTATGCTTTGTGACAAGTCACCAAAGTTGTGGTTTGAAAATTTTAAACTCAGGATTTTCTGTTTGTTTTCCAAAACAGTGGTGGGTAGAGTGATGAATGCAGGGAATTCCTATGGGTAACATTGTACAGGAGGTCAGAATATAGAATTACAGTGGATCTTGCTGGTCTTACAGTCTGTCATCCATAAAATAAATTAGCAGCTCCTGTGTTTTCCACTTTTTTACTCAACTTGTATTGTTTTTGTATTTCCATATATAAAAGAATTTTCTTTTTTTCTTTCTTAACCTAGTTAAGTTCACAYATTTTAATAACTGTGATTATTTACACAGTTTTGCATGCAATTGATTTCTGCTTTTATTTGCTGTATTAGGATCAACTGTTGCAGCTAAGACATGAATTGCAGGCTTGCATTTTCTCTCAAGTAACACAGATTTTGAATTTTCTAGTTTCTGAAAATAACTATAATTTTGTTAATTGTAAGATATGTTCATGTGTATGTGTAAACATAAAACCTTAGTGAAAGGAAAATCTCAACACTTAATAAACACAAGCAGTTCTGGATTTAGCACTGATGTAAATGGATTTCTTTTGTTCAGTGGAATTATTCTGGTTTATACCAGTTGAAAAAAGGCACAAATACTCTTTATATTGGTAATAATAGCCATTAAAGTCGCATCTTGCTCTAGTAGCTTGGTAAAAGAAATCACAAGGGATATAAAAGCAGAGATCTTAAAAACTGTTGTGGGAAGTTTGGAATTACACTTCAGTGATTCTTCCTGCAGCATAGTAATTGAGAATTGCATTTCTGCTAAGCCTGTGATGTTAAATCAGACTCAGTAAAAATATGAAGAGATTTTTCSTAACCAGGGCTTATTTTTATCCACTGTTATTTTCAGACATTTCTCTTTACATTATCTTAAAAATCATCTTTCAAAGTCCTTCTTCAAGGTTATTCCTGGCCCAGTGTTTTAGTTAGTCAGCTTTATAATGACAAATTACTTATTTAGTTGACTGCCTGAATTAAGGCCATAGCTAGTTTTACTGTCTTTGACTGAAGTATGAATCATGGAGTGCTTGAAAAAGTCTTCCACTGGTATGTATCTTTGGCATCATACTTTACTGCAAGACAGACAGACTTGTCTTCCAGTGCCTACCTCACCTTACCAGAAAATGTTAAGTTATATTTACATTTTATACCATATCTTAAAGAAACTGAGTGATATAGCCAGTATAGTCAGAATATCTAGAGGAAGTTCTCAGTTCCAGKCTCTAGCTTCACAAACAGCTGTGAAAGCACAAGCTCCTCATGTTCAGAAAAGAGGAAGGCAGGGGTGCAGGAGATGTTTTAAATGCCAGAACTGCTATTTTGTCAGTCATCTAATGTGTATGGTCCCTATGAAGCTATTGAGAAAAGGTAGAGGCTACACATTTTCTAGGATAAATATACTACACATGTACCTGCATGCATGAATATTTGTCGTGATCTATGCATGAACTGCATCAAAAGTATATGAAATAATAGGATTAAACGTAAAAGAACATACTAAAGGTTATGAGTGTGTTCCCAGAGAGTTTGCCATGGAGATACAATTCCTTATTTTACAGGCTTTTTTTTTAACAGAATCAGAAAAAAATAAATAGACTTAAAGAGAGTTCCTTAATTCAGTTCCTCTCTGTTAAATAATGTGGTAGACCACTAGCACCCAAAGTGGGGTAAGATACTGGAGTAACCTAGTATGAAGCTGGATGTTAAGATCCAGATTTTTTTTTAATATTTTATTTTCATGTTCCCAGTGTTAACACTTTGCTTTATTAGAATACATGTGGTTTTGTCTTTAAAATTGTCCAGTATTGAGAGTGGGTGCCAGAGAGCCTGGTGAGAGCAGCCATGCTCTTTCTCCTGAAGCAATGAATAGTCTGTGCAGAGAGAGTTTTCAGATGCTGAAATAGAATAGTCTGTGCAGAGAGAGCTTTCAGATGCTGAAACCTGGGGTATATTTAAGAATTTCAGGAGATGAATGTGATTTTTTTCAAAAGTTGAGAGTTATATTGAGAGCTGCTATGGTTGAGAGGATAGATGTTTGGAGAAGTGTCTTGAAGTTAATATAATTAAACGTGTTTATTTACAAGGGTGGGCAGGAATGAGAGTGCATTCGGCAGCCTCATTTGGCGTGGGGCTGTGCTAAGGAAAGCAGTCAATGGCCTAACTTAGACTTAAATAAATTTTCCAAAGAACTAAGGWCAAGACTCAGCACCTTCCACTCTAAGTACAGGATTTGTTTCATTGACTTGCTTTCCCTAACATACATATCTGCATTAAGAAAAACAACAACAACAAAATGTTGAACAAAACATTCACTGCGTATACTTTCTGCCCTGGGGAGTGAGAGAGCACATGATAAATGAGAGTCACGTTGCTCATACCCTACCAAGAGGCACTAGGGTCCAGCACTGCTCAGTGCTCTCTGTAAGAAGCTGAATGGAACAGAACAGTGTATTAGCAAGCCAGGCTTATTCATGAAAGATTTCATACTGAAGGGGAGAATAATGTGATGTAGGTATGACATACCTTTTCTCAGGCAAGCAGTACTGTCTGTGAATAGAAAACCTTGCAGATTCTATCATATAGCAATTTTTGTATGTATTTTAGGCAAGGAAAGGTATACAGTATGGATAATTTTCATATAATGTATGGAGGAAGGTGAAGCAGGAAAAATTAGACAGTTTTTTAACAGCTTCATGATGCAGCTATATGTTCACACATTTTTCAGACGTATTAATCACAAACACAGTAGTTAATGATGTATACAGGCCTGATGCTGAATTAAATCTTAGGCAAAAGGATATGTGATTTATCATATTTGTTTTTCTGTGTCCTTAATTTTTCTGTGATTAATGTGTGATGCAAATGCAATGCTTTCTGTATTACTATGGAAAAAAATTATACTGKTTTTTTTTTCCCTCAAATTGGCAATGCAAAATCCTTTTAAAAAAAAGAAAAGAGGCACTTTTAAATACAAATGCATGAACATTTTTTAATGTTATCAATTTAGACCTATTATGACAAATTCTCCTTGGGATAATTTATGGTATTATGGCTTCTGGTACACCTCAGGGGATCAACAAAGGAGTTAATTGTTCCTCAGAGATGTACAATTTCCACCCTTTGCCCCTCAATCAACAGCTTGCAAAGCAGTAACTGAGAAAATGTGGAGAAACAAATCTGAGCATATTAAGTTATTTCTTCTTGGAACAGTTCTTGCTAGAACATACAGAAATAGAGGTGGCTGGCTGGTGCGGGATTCTTACACATCCCTCCAGCTACTCGCAGAGACAGGATCTTAGACTAGACTGATTCAGGTCTGATCCAGTATAGTAATTTCTGTGTTGCTTAGCTTTAGCCTTTGTTATTCTGGGTCAGTTGATCAACACATTAGGAGCTGTAACCAAGAGTCTATCCATGTTTTGACCAACTGGTAAGGAAAAGCTTAGCAGCAGGCTGTACTATGCCTGCTTATTCAGTGTGAAATGAAGGCACACAAGAGCCTTTGAGGGGTCGTTTCTKTTTTGTTTCTTGTTTTACCAGTGTGTGTTGTGCTAGTGGGAACTCGGGGTAAAACATTCTAGACAATGTTACAGCTGTTACTGAATGATCGAGTTTATTAACATGTCACAGGGCTGTGTAGTTCAGGTATTTGGAAATATTGTGACTATCTGATATTGAAGATGTTTTGGGGGAAGTTAGATTCTCATATCTACCCTACATCTTTATATTACTGTAAAATGCCTTGATATTGCTTATATGCCATTATTGTGAACGGGTTTGTGTCTGCGTTTTTCTGACCAACTCTGTGCTACTCACATTTTTTGCCTTGTGGAATTGCCTATAAATTACTACTAGGAGGAAGTATAAAACATTTCCATTTTCTCTTGTTCTTCYCTAATTAATATGATTGTAGCATCTACAGCATTCTATAAAGGAACAGTCTTACCTCATGGGGAGCCTCAGTGTTTGTCTTAGKGCCAATGTGGCAAGCTGATGTAATACTGGCAACAAAATCCACCAATTTCTAGCATAATGTAGCTGCAGGTTCTCCCTCCTTCTCACTTACTGTTCCATGTTAGCAATATTTTTAGGAATGACTGCTGTAAATGACTCAAGGATAATCGCTGTCCTTTCTCTGTTTTGTCAATTTTACTTGTCAAACCTAAAAGTGTTTTTCCTSCTTTACAGCAGGGAAAAATTAAGAAAAACATCCTGTGGAAGCACTCTGCTGTTTCCACACAAAATCCTGCATCTGGTTGTTAATATGCAATTCCCAATACCATGAACTTCCATAGAGGTTAGAGATGAGAAAGATCTTTTAGGTCACCTAGTCTTCCCCTCAGTTGTACATACAGTAGATTCACATAAGGCGCAGTCATGTCYCCTCTGCACTGAAAGGGAGCATTCTTTTCACATGGCATGAGTGCTTCACTGATACTRGAAAGAAGAGAAAAGACCTTTTTCCTGTAAAGGGTGTGTGAGATGAAGTTGTAGCACGTTGGCATAAAGGGCGCTTTGTTAATTGCTATTGTGCTAATGGTGCTTTGAATATGAATGTTTTGTAAGCAAGAAACAGGCAATGATTCAGATGAGCAGTGCCACAAAGAAAACTTAAGCAGGACTGGAAGTGAAAGAAAGTCTTTGGCATTTTGCAGTCTGTTTTTGAATGGGTTGCACAGATTCAAGTAGTCAAGACCATACATATAATAAACACAGTACTGAAGCTGTAGTGTCCACTACAAATGTGTAAAAAAAAAGCATTCCTATCACAGTAAAACTGCTGAAGAATTTGCTGGCAAATTTGTGTGTGTATTATACATGCCTCTGTCACAAGTGAAACGAGAGTGAGGCATACATTTTCAGCAGGCTGAAGCACCTGCTAGTCCATCTGGTAGAAATCACCGATCTCCGTGTTATCGGACTATTATGTCTGTTTTCATGAAATGATTCTCCCTTATCTTGAATATTTTACAGTTGGTGAACTTAGAAATCTTTGTAAGATGCAGTTAAAAATAGGTACCTTTTCACTTGGCTAGCCAAAATTTAGGAATTTGCAGATTATTCTAGGATACAGAATATGCTGGTAATGGCATAAAGTATCTGAACAATCTTGTTTACTAACAAAAACATACATATCCTGTTCTCGAACAAAGAAGAATTAAAAAAACTCTGTGACCATTTTCCTCCCTACTACCAGAAAGCCAGTGCACTTACTATCCCTCTCCTTGGATTTAATCTACATGCTGCAAATTTTACAGATAGGGATACCTGATCTATCTTTAAGCAAACTTGCTCAGGCATGGAAAGCTGTCTATAAAAGCAGCAGGTAGTGTATACTGATGAGAAATGTGCTAACAAAAGTGCACCTCAGGCTGTAAAAAGCAGAGGTAGTGAAGAGTGGGTAGTGTGTTGTAAATTCACTGTTTAATTTTCCAGCAACTAGGCCATGTAAATAGGCTCTAAACTTTTGAGCACAGATGAAATTATAAAAGTGKTTTTTTTTCAGTACAACAGTAGAAAGTAGAAATTCTACAATTTAATAAAAATTATTTCTGTTATTCCCATATGACTACAGTGGTTAGACAGGATATTCTGCTGACCAGAGATAGAACATTGCAGAGAAGTGGTAACAGCAACTTTTATTCCTAATACAGTAGATGCATAGATACATGCCTACATAACATGCTTAAATAATTATGCATACRGGGATAATTTAAAGGGCATTTTTATATCTGCTATGTGAACGTATAGAAAAATTTGTGACGTTTCCCTGGGAAGACCTCTTGAAGATTATTTTAGYTTGGTATGTTTAAAATCTTGAGACTATATGAACAATTAAGTAGTTCAGTATTGTACTTAAGAGAGGCATAGATAACTAGCAGTTGTGGTTTCTTAATCTRCAAGGGGCTATTTCCAAGGTGCGGACTCAGTCAAGCAGTGCTTTGTTGAGAGGAATCCTCAAGAAACCCATTGCAAGTTTTGCCTGAGTCAGGACTGCAAACTCGTACTGTTTGTATTGTTACACAATATAAATATTTCCAATAAGGCTTCCCCATTGCTTCCGTAAAGCAAGAGTTGGTTGAGAAAGCTCTTTTGCAGTTACTGTTAAAAGAAAACAATAAAATTCCTGCAGGTCRAGTATTCTAACTTGCTTCCATCAGTATCTTTGAAAGCTAAGATTAGAGACACCGAACCAAGCTAAGTTTGTGGSGTTTTAAACTCCTGTTTGTGTTCAGTGTTGACATGCAGTTTGTTTTATTTTGCTTAAGGTGCTTTTCAATGTAAAAAAAAAGCAACAGCAAGAGATTTAAAATTTAGATGTTTAACCTTTAGGAACACYGAGTGTTTTGTCAGGCACGTGGCCTTATTATAGCTGACAGCAGATCACTCAATCGTTGAGAGTTTAGTAAGGGAAGATGAGTATACTCCTATGAGAGTTAAATGGGAGTCCCACAGAAATAGTAGTAAAATCTATAGAACTGAGGAATTTTTGCTATTGAATTGTATAAACTGCCTTAAGAGTTTGTAGACATGTGAGTATTCTCTGATAATCAGTACTGGACATCTTTCTAAAAGATATGTTGTATCTCAACCAGAAATTGTTGAGATTATTACAGAAATTAATGCTGGATTAAATTTTATGGCCTTCATAAAACTGGAGATCAGATTAGATTAGTGTAACTGGTTGTTTCTGTCCCTAAAATCTATGACTCCATCATGTTTCCTGTAAAGGGGTGCAATACAAAAAAGTAGTTTTAACTCTCGGTGACCTGTCCTGGTCAACTGCTCTGTGTCTGGTGGTCTGATTTTCAACAATATGTGAGCAGTTACTGCAAAACCACAAGTGCTTATGGCACCTTATTTTCAGAGTTCATATAGTTTAAAAAAGTAAGTCTGTGCTATTACTGTGTCCTTTGGCCCAGCCAGCCTCCGCTGTGCTGCTTTTGACAGGGGACAGGACTCCTGCTTGCCAACACAGTGGCCATAGCATATGAGCACATGCATTGCCTGCCCTAGAAAAGAGGCAGCATTTCCCCCTTTTTCACACTATGACCAATCGTTCTAGTCTGATTTCACAGAAATAATTTTGAAAATTTCAAATTATATTTTCTGATGGTGAAGGAGACAGGGAGACTACTGGCCTTTAAAATACCTTCTGTGGCTGTTCATAGATTTGCTGGATGTGTTCCAATATATAAAGTATTGCCTGTTAGGTGGAGACAGGCTATTCCTTTTAATCAGTGACTATTTCTGTTATAGAGCTCCTTTTGAACTGTAGTGTATTTACTACATAAAACATCTGAAGAATTTTTATGAAGTAGAATCTGATGAACCTTTGAAAATCAATTCCTCTGTGCATTACATACACAAGGTAAAAACATCCCGCATTAGCTGAGTTTTGGAGATTAATTGCATTATTTGTCTTTTTAAAATATGTGTGTCCTGATATGATGTGTAATATTATAAAAATAAATTAAAAATAAAAACCTTATATAAATATAAGRCAGTCATTTGTCATTTTTTAATTTTTACCTGATACTGAGGTATGAACAGAGAAAACTTTGCTAAGACCAGTAATTGCCCAAACTAAATACAAAAAGGCAGATAAATGTTTCATATCATATAAGTTTTGGGTAAGGAACATTAATATTTCATGTATATATGAAAAGCTACATTAAAATATTCACATGGCTTCATCTGTCAGTCAGAAACCATGTTCTGCATAGTCATGATGTCAGACTGCTGTCTGACAAGATGTGTGATTGACTGTGCAGTCGAGATATAACACATCCACCTGTAACAGGGTTTCCTGTGGACAGCATACCAGTTCAGTGCATGYTATATAAACTAACATCTTCGCTGTATTTAAGCACATTTGTTCCTCTGTTGGTCAAACACTGGGTAATGAAAGCAGAAGTCATGAGAAAAGGCCAGTTTCCAAGCTATCTAAAGTTCAACATTACAGTTCACTATGGCAAGTTTCCCGGGGCACTGACAAAAAAGTAGTATTTAGGAACACAAGTTTCAAAAAGGATCACAATATTAATTGTGTTCTCACTGTGAAAGGTGATACCATATAGCTGTCTTCCTTTCTGTTTGTTTTCACCTGTTTCACTCATTTTATTAAAATTTCTTTTCATTTTCATTCACGTAGCATTGATTTGTATTAAAATCCCCAGCATAACCATAGACTATTTTTACTATTTGATCAAAACAAAAAGTCACAGGCTTACTCCAAAGAGCATACAGTTTACTGTAACACAGCATCTCGTCATGTGGAATAGGGGGAAGTCACAGGGGGTATGGGATAAGTACAGCCTCGTTGCTGAGTTTCCTTTTCTAATACTTTTAATTGTTCTCCCAGCGGCAGCTGTTCGTCTCCTTCTGTGCTAGTCACCGAGCTCATTTCAGCTCAATTTGCTTGCATGTTCTGTTCTTACATACGTGACAAAAGGAGGGCAAATTTTCCCAATGCTGTGGTTGTTGACAAAGGAARCCCATTGTACTTGAGAACAGCTGAATTATTATCTCTTTCAGTGCACAATAAAATGTCACCATCATGTCACAGCAGCAGTGTACATGCTGACACTGGACTTGGAAAGTTCCAAAAGCAATGAGGGCCAGAGCAGAACCACTTGGCTAAATGCTTGTCCTTTGAATGCACATGGAGAACATTAACTAAAATTCCCAGAAATAGCTTTAAAAAGATTAAAGAAGAACKGATTTCAGTTCTCGTGCGCATGGAGTCTCACATTCTGATTCTCACTGCTTTGTCCTTGCAAAAGCAGTTGTCAAATGGAGTGGTTTTCTCTGATTTTTTTTTTTCTTTTTTTTTTTTCCTTACTGACCATGTGCAGAGTTTGTTAAACATGCCTCATATGGGTAAATGAGAGCTCCACACCTAGAGTCCCAAGGAGGACCTTGATCCTTGGCCATCATTTTAGCATGTGTTTCATGAGTACAGAACCAGATATTGTGCAGTCAGATGTGAARCTAGAGATAGGGTGAAGTGTCCAGGGATTCTTTGTCACCCAGATCCATAGCTGTCTACACTCTGAGGCTCAGTCTGTTTTCAGACACTTRTTGTAAGGTTGATTTATAACCTTCCTGCCACCCTTCCTTCACTCCCTTTCTACTACCAGCCTCATAATCTTTTATTCCCAGCTTCTTTTTATGGCACTAATCACTCTCTACCATGTAACCTAGAGCACATTTTATTCCTACTGTGGCTTCCTCCTTTAAATTCCTGCTTTGCTGTCTACTCAGTGATTACCCTGATATGTGCACATGCTTCATAGCTAGGAGTTCTTGGGGTCCTTCTCCCTCTTCCACAGCTGCCCAGCCATTCCTGTATAACATAGGAAAGGTCATAAGTATCTGTCCAGTTCATGTTCTTCTTTTAACCACAGTAAATCCGGTCTTCCACTGCAGCACTCTGCTTATATCAGGAGGACTGAAATTGGTGTACTTAAGAGAAAAAAAAACAAACACTTCTGGCCTTTAGCCTTCACTTACCCACATTGTCCTACTGACTCCACTGAACAAGTTGCGCTAGTTTTTGACCTTACCCATCTCCTTCAGTAGCTACTACGTATAGCTGTGCTTTGTCCTCTTTTTCCTTCCTTTCTTGCCTTATTCTTTATTTTCTATTTTCTGTTATCTGTTTTCCTGTTACTTTCCATTATATCCCTCCCTTGTCTCTATCCTTTACTGTTGTCTTCATATTCTCTTCTTTGGGTCTGAAATTGCTGTCCCTCTCCAGTTAAATTTGCTGTTCTCAGTGTGCTGGCAGCAAAGTGAAATGTGATGAAAACCTGATCTCTGAAGGGTTCTTTGCTGGCATACCACAGATCAGATTTTTAGTAATTTTTACTTTGCTTCCAGCACACTAATTGAATACAGCAGATCAGAACAGCAGGGGACAGAAACAGAAGACACTGAGTCCYGACAAAGGCTTTCTCTAGGGGTAGGTGTTCAATTAGCATCTCTTATTAGACGGCAAACACTAACTACCCACTGACAATGAAGCACTAGATCATTCACAGACTGAAAACRAGTGAATATGTACATCTGTGGATATTCAGGCAAGTGCTGAAATYCTGGGCAAAGTTGTGGGCCAGCTTGCCTATTTAAAGCATTGGCATATTAATATATAGTTAGAAACCACCAATTTAGAAGAGGCTAGGAGCACATGTATTGTAYCTAAATAAAATTCAATGTGTAGATTTTATCTGTATTTATTATTTATTATGACTCTCAGGGTGCTTGTTGTGACCCTGTGAGATTTGGTAAATGATACTGGATTTTTTTTTCTGTTTCTGTTAGATTGCTTTATAAGCAGTTGAAACATATGTGTTATATTTGCTGTATTACTTTTCCATGTGAGCAATTGTAGCGATTGCCAGAGAAAGGCTAAGTGGTTGAGAACAAATGTGGAGATACACTACAATCTCAAATGAGAGCAATTATAARCAGAAGAAAACTGGCCCTTGAAAATTAAAATGGAATCAGACATAAGTTGACTGTGAAGCCGATTTGTAGGACACTTTCCATTTTAGGATAGTGCTTCTGCCATACAAATATTTGAACATCATTTCTCAACATCTGGCTGGAGACAATTCTAAGATGCCTATTGCTAGATCACTAAGTCACATAGTATTAAGGTTTTCAAAGAACGGGAAAGAGAGAGGCCAGGTAAATACATGCTTGTTTCTACACTACAAAAAGGTCAGATATCTTGTGTTCTTGTGCATTTACTTTCATATGCTTATTTTCATTGTTTGTTTGTTTRTTTATTTATTTATTTGGTCATCGTAATGAGGAAATTCTGCTATTTGGAGACACAAACAGGAAAGAAGATAAGAGCTGTTGAATTTCATGAGAGTGCTCCTAGAATCCGGATTCTACTTCAGCATTTATTTGCTTAACTGCTTTGGTTTTGTTTGTTTGGGTTTTTTATCCTCTGTCTTGTGTTCTTGGGATTCATTATGTATTAATAATTATTTCTGATTTGTGGAATACCTTTGGACTTTCTCCCTCCTAAGCTGTCAGTATATATTTATTTTACAGAGTCTTATGAAGATTCAGCAAAACATTAGGTACCTTTTTAAAATTAAACAGATGCCTGGATGCCTTGCTAAATGCAGTAGTTTTAAAGTTAAACCTATGCCGCTGTGGTTTACAAAGTAAGTTCTTATATTCACACAGCTTAATCCAGAAACCTCTTGTGCCAGAGCTGAATTCCTAGGGACCATTCATGTAACTGGCAGGAGTGCCCCTTAGRCAGTCCTAGTTTGGGATGATATGGATGACTGCATAATTTGGAGATCACCTCCTGTATATTATGCTGCTCCTCCCAAGTATATGTTGTGCATGGTGCAATCTGCACTGTTTACCAAGATTTTAATCCTTTTTCAGGGAACAGGTCAATATTGAAGGTTTCTTCTCAACCCTGGAGTTGCAATAAGATTTCTCCCTTACTGAAACTATGATTGGGGTGAGCTGCAGGAAAAGCCTCTTCCCTGTCATTCAGTCCTTTACTCTTCATCTAGTTACCTGGTCTCAATTTGTAGCCTCTCTGTAGCCCKCAGGAGATGACTTTTTTCCATGTATTTCTCAACTTCAGCTCAAGTATCCCTCCCAATCTTGACAGCAAGAGCTAAATGATAAAATGGGTGTCTAGACATTGCTATATTGCTGTTCTTAGAACTAAATAGTCTTTGGTCTAGATGTCCTATAAATAATTGAGACGAGCTAACTCTTTGTGAATTAGCACTGCTTCCAATTTTTTAAGTGGAGCAGAATGACTGCTGTAAAAGGTGTCCAAGGTTTGTGATGTTTCCTTGTTGTATAGTAAAATAGATTAACGTTTGGGGCTTATACACTATTACAGTCAAATTGCTGCTCTAAAGACAGTTCATGATTGCAATGTCTTATTAAAGTGCTGTGATTCAGTTTGTGTTTCTGCTGGCCTCTTTCCTGCTGCTGCAGTTTAACTGATGTATGTTTTTAAAAGCCTAYTACTTTGCATATTTGTTGTTGTTGTTTAATTTCTTATATATATGTATTAGAGCATGCTCTCTTTCTGAAGGAAAATGGGACAGAGGAAGGTCTCCCAGGCTAGTGACCACTAAGAATTCAGAGGTTTTGTTTCCAGCTGTGCAACAAATTTCTTGTGTGACCTTGGTCAAGTTGATTAACCTCTGTGCAAAACGGGGACAATGAACAGCATTTACCAGTCATAGGTAAAACTAGCTAAACATAGTAAKTTCTGCAAAGTGTTTTGGGATCTTGTACAGGTAGATAGTGTATATGTACTGAAACAGGCAGAGGAGAGAAATGGTTGGAGCAAAGGGCTACAGCTGAAAAAAATGGAAGAAGGAAAAAGGAAAAATCTGAGGTAAAGAGAACATAGAGGTTAGGAGTGGGATGATGGAACCAGTTGGGATCAGTTGGAGGTGATTAATAATAAAAGACTATTATGGGTCCTGTTCAGAGTTACTAGGGCAAGAGAGGAACACTAGGATATATGTGTTTGTCTAGCTACATCTAAACTGATGAATCCAGAGGCATTTCTGAACTTTGGGAGTCAGCTTTCTCCAAAGTTCACGGAAAACAACAGTGAAATAATGTATGAAAATCAAAAAGGAAATATTTTTTCCAATGCATACTTTACATCTTGCATTAAATGCTACAAGTTATCATTGAAAAAAATAACGTGAAGGAGAACATCATTCTATAAGAAGTATAGGGGAGCTAAGCTCTCATTTAAGAAGCATGTTTCAAAATGGTATTTTCTGCTTAGGCTTAGAAGAAATTTTCCTTACTCCTCACTATAAAGAATCTTCCATTCACTACTTCAGGCATCTGGAATTGACTGATAAAYATCAACTAAGCCCTCGTTTTTCTAYTTTATTTAGGTTCTTGTACCATGGTTTTCATTATGTTTTGTAAATATTCGTGTCACACATCATCTTTTATGCATAGGAGCACGATGTATACTGAAATCATAAATCTCAGTATCCAAATGCTGTTTTAATCAATATTTTTATTTGATGAAAAAAAATACACATTTTTACTTTTAATTCCAAGTTCATTCTCCAACATAAAAAAAAAAAAGAGAAAACAAACTGTAACAATCTGAGTGTTTTAATCTAACATATTTTAGACAGCTGTAAATTTTTGCTACTGCTGCTGAACAAGATYTATCTCACTTTTTTGTATCACAAAAAATTAATGATTTTCAGTTATGAGATTGACTAGAGATGCAGCAATTGATAAGTGCCTGAAKGTAGAGTGAACATGTGAAAAGGAAGTATAGAAAATAAAGCTGGTTTTCTATAGGAAAGTATGTATGTAGTGTTAAACCAGGTGAGCAGCTTAGTGACAAAACATATCTAGTTRTAGTATTTAGCAGAAAATAATCTCTGGTGTTCTGAAACACTACTCAATTGAMCAGTCTTAAATTGGACTATACTGATCATGAATAGAGACTTTTATTTATGTATTTTTACTAATAACTGGAAATCCATTGCAAACTCCTCTATCCTACAAAACAGTTAAAAACACTTTGGTGGGTAGCTTGGYATCATGTTGATATAACCTCTGCTTGCCTGCAACACCTCAGAACTGTTTGTATGAAAAACCCTTGGATAGACTCCTTTTGTTCTCCAGTTCAAATGGTATTACCCTGGAAAGCAATTCTACCATGTGCTGAGCACCGTCAGTTCCTATTAACTTCAGTTTAAGTGAAGGGGCACAGCCCTTCTGAGGAGATGCAAAGTAGTGTCAGCTCAGATTCTGAAGAYGAAATTCAGTTCTTTGCAGAAGGTCTGCACAAAGCCTATGTATCATTTAAGTGCCACTTAATTCTTTATAATGGAGCCTGGAGTGGCTTTGAAGAATCTGATCGGCTTTTTGCTGCCTTGTCTGCAGAGGGCTGAATTTCACCCCTGGTGAATATACACAGTAAAAAGGCAACTATACTGCCTCAGGAAATACACTGTATTCCTTTCCTTTGACTAGTGTAATTCAGTTTCAATTACTGACAGAAATTCTTGGTGTTATGCTGATAAAATCGTTGTATACTTTGCTCCCTATATTATATATTTAGCTTCACTGTAATACTCTGCTATAATGGGCAAACTGAAAAGTGAAAATGCAAAAATAGGCGCATCCCCACGGGCATGAATACGGACTCCCTTTTACAACTTTGGCTGCATGTGTTTAACAGAACAACGTGTCTGTATAGACTCCAATTTATAGCCAAGTGTGAGGGTGCCCGCCTGGCCCGCTTTTGGCAAGCGGCCCGGAAGTCAAGGCCTGCTAAGGCGGGAATGGAGAGCCCGCGCGTTCGTCAGGCTCCTRACACAAAGCCAGGGTCCGGCTGAGAAGCTGGATAAAACGGCTGCGAAGGGCTGTGACAGGGCAGAGACCCCGGGGGAGAAAGGGGGTGGGCAGGCGGGTGGGTGCTGCCTCCCCCGGGCGCCCCGGGGCGCTGCCCCCCGCGGGCAGGGACCGGCACCGGGGTGCGCCCGGCACCGCCGGGGCTGCCTCATCGCGGGGGCGGCGGGTCTGGGGGCGGCGGGGGCCACCCTGGAGCCCGAGTGACTGCGACTGCCCGGGGGGTGCGAGGGGGCACCGGCAGGCTGGGGAGGGGATGGGGAGAGCGGGCACCAGTGCCTGTTAGAAGGGCTTGGGATTAGTTCTGAGGGGGCATTTGGGAATTTCTGAGCATTTGTGAACATTTTGTGTCTAGTACTACTAGACTGGTATCGATCCACCACTGCTGCTGCTTACGTGTCATTAATAAATTAGTAAACCGTTTTGATACTGATTTGCTTTAAACTGTGAGCTGAGTAGTTTTTCCCTACAAAAAGTTGTTGTTCTGATTCTCAAGGCCTAAATGCATGAGCTAGTCTATACACTTAACACACAAATGTTTTAGACTTTATGTTCTGTAAAATACTCTTGGTGTGTTCTAAATTTGTGTGGATATAGCCAATACCCAGAGCAAGGACTCCATATATTTGTGGTATTACCGATAGCTGCATTCTGAGATAGCAACCAAACAAACACTAAGAGTAATTCACAGAGGAGAGGAATATATTTTTTAAAGATTAGTTCAAATTATGTTTCCAGGAAAACCTCCCTCCTGAGATAGTAGAGGCAATCTAGTACATATTTTCAAGCTTCACTGAATATTCAGTCTTTCAGTGATCCTTCATATTGTTGAAACATTGATAGAAATAGCCATTTCGATATGTGAATTGCAAAATATGTGCATGCAAATGGGTGACGTTTGGTCTTAACATTTTACTGAGCTTTTTCTGTAAAGCCTGCAGCTAGATGCATGCCCTCACTCAGGAGGGATGAGGCTACTATCATCTGTTACAAAGGAGATGCTAGCCTTGAAAACTGATACCATCCAGTTCTCAGTAGAGCAGTAGCTATGGACCCCAAGCACCATCCAGATTTCTGTATATTATGTGCTATAAAAACTTAGTGGATTTGCTTCAAAAAATTGTAGTTACGAAAATTGTTTGGGAATCATTTCTCCAGCAATATATATATTGCCTAATGAACAGTGCAAATTCCTACATAGAGGTTTGGGAGCAAAAGTGGTTTTTATAATGAAAATCTTAATATGAATTTCAGATTGAGCTTCCACTAAAAGAAATCTGTGTTCATTATATTGCTAGAGCTTACCAACAATTGTACCGGGACTGAGGACACAAGTTGTTTCATGTCAAGATATTGGGAAGGATTTTATTAAAAGACTTTAAATTACAGTTCTATTTCTTGCCATGATCCAGTGGTGTTGGGAATTGTATGCTTAAGTAATTCCAGACAGAGGAAGTCAGGATCATAGGGAAGCTGAATCACACGTTCAGGTGAGCATAAAGAGCTGCAACTGCCACTGGGTATAAATGCCCGCTTTTAAGCTCCTTGGACCCAAAATTAATTTGGAGCATCATAAGTTGCTTATATGCTTATCTTGCTAACTATTTCTCCTGCAGTTCCCTTTTTGTTGGGCTCATGATGTTGAAGATATATTGCATGTGTTGCTGTCACACATCAACATAGAGGAAGATGTGATCGTTGTGTCCCTCTATGTGGAACTTGTTCTGCCCCTGAATCCTAGGACACTTACGTACAAATTGAGGTGGTGAAGCTTTCTTACAGTCTAGCCCAGGATTGCTGAGATGATCTCTGAAGGAACTGAGGAGCATTTTCTGTGGTCTGTGAACCTTACAGTCTGAGCAAAAGATAGATTGTTTGGGGGGCCTTACCTTGTTTACCATGAGTATATGGCACCATGCAAGTGAGTGCATCTCTGTATATGTATTTTATAAAAAGTATCCCAAACTAGCACTCCACCTTACGATTTTGACTACAGGGGGAGAGTGAAAGAATAACRAAATGTTAGATATTAGTCATATTGCTTAATGAGAAGGACCCACATTGCTATGAGAAGGAACCCAGATACTACAGAGGTGAACTCAAAAGAAGTAGTAGTATAATCCAGAAAGAAGTCTACAGGGATTAAAGCCCCTTTTCTCCCTTCCTTGAAGAAAAATTTCACCCTACAGCTTCTCTGCATCTACTTTAATGCAGTCAGAGCTCTGTTGTTCCAAGACCACTTGCTGTGTGTGACCTTGAGGAAATTTTGCAGAACCAGCTTTCCAGAGACGCAAACATTAAGAGGAGCCACAAAGCACACAACACACCACCTTTCAGGGACCTTCCTGACTAGACTTCCTTTCCCTTGTAGTAATAGGGTAACAGGATATTTGTTCCAGTCGTTTCCTTCTGCTTATTGTATCCTTCCCCGTGATTTCCCAACCTTTACTTCATTCAACACCTGTCCTTCTTATGTTCCTAGTTCCTGCCCCTAACTATGCCCCTACCATTGCAAGTATCACGGAGTTTCACAATTGCTGTCATTATGTTGACCCCTCTACCTATTTATTATAGCTTTTCTCTCTCCACTGTGTGTCTCATGTCTATTTACACTGTAAGCACTTCAGGATAAGGAATGTCTGCTCAGGTTTATACAGAGTCTAACACAATGGATCCCAGTTGTAGGTGACTTTTAGGCTACCGTAATGATTAGTTAGGATGGTAAGTCTTCAGTTGTTAGCCCCCCCAACAATATTTCCTTGACTGTAAGAAGCATGGAATTAGAAAATTAGCTAACTTTTATGTTCTTTCAATTTACAACAGGGCTGTCTTTTGTTTTATTGTTGGAGTTTAAGTTCTATTTTTATTATGAAATTTGTTGGCASAGCAGGTGGTGTAAATAATTTTGTAAATTGCCTAGGGCTGTCTACATCATAACCTATGGCTGCATTATCAGAAGATGAAAATAGATAAATAAAGTGTTTAGAGATAAGTGAAATGTGAATTCTCCTGCCAATTGTTTTTGGTTATATTTTTTTTCTTTTCTGTTCCATAGCACGAATTATCAAAACAAAACAGTGGTGTGAAATGCTTCCATGTTTAGAAGGAGAAGGCTGTGATTTGCTAATCAATAAATCAGGCTGGACCTGTACACAACCAGGAGGACGGATAAAGACAACCACGGTATGTCACTTCTCTGTTCTATATTTCTTTAGTTTCTCATTCACTTTAGTTTGTTGAAAAACAAAGAGTGAGATTTCTAATTGTTTTTCAGCACAGATATGTAAAGTCTGTTGCCTTATAATTAAGCTATGTGCCCAAGTGTGCTTACTGAAATAGACAGCAATGTTATCAGAAAGACAGGAAAAATGTGTAATTCCCAGTTACTAAGAGTGGAAATTATATCAAGGTTTTCTTAAAAGGCACCAGTGGTTTAACTAACATTTGCATTCAGCCTGAAGACAGGATTTTATTGCTTCACTGTACAAGAATTTTCTTGTGTTGAGGAAGTGTGGAGTATAAAATTGAACACGTGGTCTAGCAGGGTGAAAAGAAAGCTTTCATTGGGAATTGGAGAGAAGATATTTTTGCTATTCCCACTGTACTGGAAAAGCAAGTTGCACAGATAAATCTTTAGTTTTCAGTGAGACAATCAGTGAGACCTATAGAAAACATAGTAAAAGATCCCTTCTTTCAGCTTCCTTTTGGTCCTGGTTTGTTGATAAAACCCTCAACTCTCTCATTTGGTATCTTGGGGCATGTGCTTGTAGTGAAGCTGATATATATATGACAGTAATAGTTTCTAGGGCCTGTAATATATCAAACAGATTTCTAGAAAATGTTCTCAAATGACAATAATTCTTTGACTTCAAAAATGGAAAAAATCTGCAGAGATATAATAGAGCAATATTCTGATAGCTTGCTAGACCTCTTGAAATGATTTCCCCCCCTATAATCTTTTTTTTAGATTTACATGGAGCTTGAGTGTAATTTAAATAAGTGCAATTTCAAGAATATTTAGTCTTAAAAGTACTTATCAGTGAGGACTAAATTAAGGCCCGTCATCCCCTGTACAATTTCTCTGTCTGAGCTGGAGACAGACACCAGTACAAAAGCTTTTATTTTTTTAGAATGGCTATATTTTGGAAAACTAACATGTTTTTCACTTTTCAAAAAAGAATGAAGATTTGATAGTACTTTATGACATACCTACAAAACAAACTTTATGAATTGTGATCACTGTTTTGATGGTCCTGTATTTACCAGACATAATATTCATTATGGACAGGGCTCTAAAACTTAACACAGTCTCTGATGTCTTACTTAAATATTGTTTGCCTTTAGATCTTTTGCATTCAAGTTATGTGAGAGTGACATAAAAAAACAAAGGAAGGAATAGGTTTTTGAAACATTAATGCCAACTTCCAAGGGCAAGGAGACCTAATACGGTAACTTTGTCATACTTGAAATATTGTCTTAAATCTCGTTAATTCAGAGGTATTTTCTGTACCCGAGGTAAACAGAAAACCCATGTACTATGACACATTGCCAGCTGYCATTATAGTTCTTTATTTGATGTTTTATGCTAATGGCATGACTGAGTAATGCAAAGTAAGCAGAGGATCTATCCTTCAGTATCTATCTTTAATGAAGTGATGCAGATACCCTTTCAGATTAAACACCAGAAGCCTGATTCTGAACTCTTACTTGTCTGTATAGCTTTAATACTATTGACATGAATGGAATGACTCATGATTTTGATTAACGTAAATGAAATCGTAATCATGCCCCATCAGTAAAATTAAGGCTGTGGCAAGTGTACTATTATAAAACAGACTCTTCCCCACACAGAGACATCATTGTCATTGATGAGGAGAGATTCTGCCAGAGATCCAACTGTAGAACAGCTCTGAGCGTAAGCCCTCATCTAACATCAAGCAGTCTTCAACAGTTGGTATCACACATGCAGACGCACAACAAACACACAGTACTTTTCAGTCAAGCCAGACTAGCAACTCAGAATGCTTAAAGAAGATCTGAATCCAGAAGGGGAAAAAAACAAAAGAGAAAAAAAAAAGAAAAAAAAAGCCCAAGAAACTCCAATCTATAATACAGTATTACTAAAATATTAAGAAGAAAAAAAATATATTCATATGTTCTTTAGCTGCTTGGTTGAAGGGCAAGGGAAGCTTTGGACAATGATAATAGGTTTGGGAACTATGTCTTAGGATGACTCTATGAAGTGCATGACTCTGATTAAAAAAAAGAAATTTTCTAACAGAAACACCAAAAGACATTATTTACTGTAGCAGTACTCTTAGGTCAACAACTGCTGATGCAGTGAAGTAATTTCTATTTCTGCTCCTAATCAACATACCTGAGTTGCCAGGCCCATCATGATATCTAAGTGTAATGGGAAGGATTTCTGGCTGGGAAGGGCCAGAAAAATGGCCACCAGATACTATGGGGAAATAAATGTCCAAACATATTGAATTAATTATTACACACTACATGTCTGTTACTAAGTAGAAATAAATCTTGACCACATCTCTAGCAACAGCCAAATTAGGTCCTCAATTCGTTAACTATGAATTTTGTTAACACACATTTGTGCATCTAATATTTGCAGGCCTTTCCTGCTAATCTTAGTTTGTATCTTGAAGATACATGGCAGTAGGTCTTGCATTATCATAGCGGTGGTAGATCATATAGTAAAGACATTACTGTTCGGTAAATGCTGAGACAATAATTTGCTACCCATACTAAAGCCAGAACAGTACTGAACTCTGATGGACTGAGACCAGCTGTTGTGATAATACCAGCTTTCGCATTGATTCCAGGAGGCTGCGAAGAAGTGTAACTTCTGAAGTGCTGGGTTTAGAAGTAGCATGTGGAAAGGTAGAACTAGTGGAGATCTTATGTAGGACATGAGTTCCTTCTTATGTGAGAATATAGTTCAGGACTCACAGTTAAATATGCTTCTACCAAAAAAAAGGAAGAAATAGGATTCATTTTCTGTAGATGAGTTTAACATTTAGTATTTTTTCTATGAAAATACCAACAAACAGCAAATGAAAATACCCATTGCTCCAAAGCAAAAGTGCAGTTTCTGTAAATTGTTTGGAAAGCGCTGCTGCTACTTTATGCTTTGTGTCAAAATTGTTTAGACTTTCTATGCAGAGCCAGATTTTTTCACTGCCTGGCACTTTTTGTGATCACCTCTGGAAATAATGCAACCAAATCAGAATTCTCTCCTCACATGGGTAGCAGTGTTTTATATCCATTTTGTRCTCACTTTGCACAGCTATAAATGACTACACAAGGTGCAAGGCAAAGGAAAATCAGACTCAAAGTACACTCTAAATGGATCTGGATGTCACTTCTGCCCTGTCATCCTTTCTACAAGGTGTGAATGAACCAAAGATTTTTCATCTGCTAAGAGGCTTTTAGAGTTGAGGATTGACCGGGCTAACTGCCAATCTATGTATTAAGCAGCTGACTGTCAATACAAGGAAACAATATGGCAACTTGTAAAAGAAGATAGCAAGAGAATACTACACAATTGTTAGCACTTTCAACATACTAAGTACTTCCATATAACAAATGTCCTTACGGTCACTTTAAAATCACCTGCCTTAAAAATTTCTTCTCCTTTTGCTATTCTTATTACTCTTTCAATTCTTTAAAAAAAAATGAAGCTACATGATTTTTTAAAATAGTATGTAGTTTCAATAGTGCCAGAAGATATGCCTTTTTTTTTTTTAAGATACTGCTGAAGGGCCTGTCCATTTTATATTTTAAGTATAAAACTTGCCAGCATATAGATGAGAAGATAGACAAAGGGGGAGATTTACAGGGGAGATTAAGTTTAGCATCAAAGTGTATATATGTTGTCAATGATCCATCACTACCTAATTGTTACTTAATTAATTCCTTCTTCTACATGATGTGATTTCAATGCATGGAGCTTAACAGAACATTCATGCGCCAGTTCCTCGGTAGCTAACCTTTTACAACCTTTGCGATTTTGCTGCTAAATTAGCTGAAGTGGGAAATTAAGAAGTATGAAGAAGCTAAGAGAGAGCTCACAGTGGATAAAAGGTGTAATTACTCTGCCATGGAGCTCAGTGCTTAGCTAGTAAAATTTACTAAGGATCTAGCTTCACCAAGGGACGTGACTTTCTTAATAGAGTTTACTTACACATACAGCAACTTAGCATTCCTCACCATTAATATAAATGACATGCTGGCTGGGTTGGAAAGGCAATTTGTTCCTTACCCTGAAAAATACAATAGCTGTTTGTATTGGCTGCAGTTTAAATCAAGATTTTTCTGCAGAGCTTTATCATACACATATGTATGATAAAAGTAACTCAGATAAAATGTACTGGTTTGCTTTTCATCACTGACTTACGAGCAATGTGTTCTCATTCATACTATTACATTCAAAGTAAAAAGAAATATATATATATGTTACATATTTGTAACATACTTGAGAATTTACTTTTTTTTAGACTGAAGACCAACTGGAAATGTCCTGAGGCCATGGTCTAGTGGTCTGAGCTTGGGACTGGGAGCCAGAAACTCCTGAGCTCTAATCCCGGCTCTGACAGTGACTCCCTCTGTGGCCTTGGGTAAGTCACTGAACCTCTCTGCCTCAGTTTCCCCAGCAGTAAAAATAAGATTAACAATCCTTAGCTACATACCATAGTGAATTTGGGAGTCCTGAGTTAATATTTTAAGAGGCTTAGAAATTCAGAGTAACTTAAAAATAAAAATACTGTTATTTATAAATGTCCTTATTGGTGATATTGATGTTGTTTTTAGATAACCACATACCCCTGGCATTCCTGTACTTAGCCTCACCTGCATTCCAGCTCTGAGTGTTTCTAAATGTGCATTTCACATCTCCACAGGTCAGCTGATTTTATTTGGTTAAGCTGTTTTTGGAAGTTTTTTGACATCCTGCCAGTTGGTAGTTCTGTGTCATTCCAGGACACAATACCCACCAAAATAAGCTTTTAGGCAGCACCAARTAAGAGCAGTGGAATGATGCAGACGTCCATGCCATGCCAAATTAGGTTTCCCTCTGCCCCTTTGTCAGAAGTGGTCAACCTATGAAACAGATACATTAAATCTACTTGTCAGCAGTTCATCTACCAAGTTCCCTCACTGTCCTAACTGTAACAGGAACACTACATACAGACCACGATTACAGAGGATAGTTTTTAGGAGGCTGATGTATCCCCTCATCCCAATCCAAATAATAGCTTTTAGAAACAAGCAGGAAGTCAGGATCCTAAACTTTCYGTCATTCATAGCCAAGACTGTTGGGGAATCAGAATCTTGGGCTATATTTAAGCTATGGGACCAGGAGTACATCCTTGATTCAAAGTCCATATACGTGCACAATTGTGAGTCCTAATGTCTTCTCTGTCTTCTCTTTTTCTGTGTGGCCCTCTTCATGATGGCATGCCTGCCACTGCCTTCTGAGAGATCTCAGCAGCAGCAGAAAGGGCCCTCACAAATACACTTACGTGGTGAAATAGATCATTAACTCAGCCTGATTCTCTTGCAGATCGTCCTCAGCCATGCTCACTCTGAATTTCTTGTTGGATTTCTAGAAATCTGGTTTAAGAAAATCACTATCCTTATTGTCACTAAAAACCATCTGTATTCTTAAGTCCTGCTGTCAGCCAGTTAGAGCTTCATGAGCTCTGAGAGCATTGCTTCATCAAGCATTAGGCATCTCAAAGTCCTCTAAAACTAATTCAGGTCTCAGTAGGGTGGTCCTGAAATTGCTATTTGAATAAAGTTTTCTGAGACCACTACCACATAATTGGAAGTTAGCCTGAAATATCTTTTATATGTCAAAACGTTTGTATATTCTACCTTTTATATTTACATACCAAGTTGAGAAAGAGTAGAACATGAACACCCTCTRCAGAATATCTTCTACAGATGTTGTTAAGATCAAAAAGTCATGATATTTGGATGTGTGACTGTACATATGAACTGCCAGAACTAGGTTGCCCATAATTAACATATCATTCTAATGTAACTGCATATCTACAAGGATCAGCCCTAGTCATGGCCCAGTGCTTTAACTGAGCATTCTAATATTTTGTTATTAATTTGATATTCTTCCCGGTAGTACTAGCATTAATTATGAGAGAAAATACCAATTCTTGACATTTCATAGCCATGTGCTTCAGTGTACACTCTGTAGATTTGTACCCCAGACCTAAGTTCAACCTGTTGTTTATTTCCATGGCTTTCAAGAGATTTTTATGCTCTGAACAGTTTCCGTTGCTCTAATTGTTTACAAAAGGTATTATAATATACAAATGGGTCATCATTGCAGTACTGGAACTAGATTCCTTTCTACTGATTTCCAAGCAAGTTAGCATGTGAGCTGAATGTCTTAAGTCTCGAAGAGGTTAAAAGTCATGTTTCTAATTCTTGTGTTAGAAAAGAATAGTAGCTCAAGACAAGCTTACAAGTAGAGTGGTGGGRTGGTTTTAGTGGCGCCATGACTTAAGTCCTTCATGCACAGAGGAAGCTAAATAGAAATAAAATCCTCATGAAGCTGAAGAACCTAAATAGAGTGGGCCCATGCTATTGCTTTGTAATATACAAGATCTCTTGCATATTAGTACTGCTTCAGCGAGTACAGTCTTTTCAAAGCTGTGCACTCCTTTGTGGTACCAATGTACTGAAACTCGTTGTCCTGGTTCAGGCTGGGACAGTGTTAACTTTCTTCCCAGTAGCTGGAAGGGGTCCTGAGTTTCGGGTTTGGTAATGAAAGGAACGTTGATGGCCCATTGATGCTTTGGTTGTTGCTGGGTGGTGCTTGCACTAAGGGCTTTTCGGCCTYCCATGCTCTGCCAGGTGTAGGGGGAGCTGGGCGGGAGCATAGCCAGGGTGGTTGACTCAGCTGGCCAATGAAGTATTCTATACCATGTGACATCATGCCCAGTATAAAACTAGGCGAGGGGGGAGCTCTCGTGTTCGGGACACGCGAGTTCGTTCGGGACACGCRGGTTCGTTTGGGTTGCGTGGTTTTTCGGGACACACAGTGGGTGAGYAGTTGCATTGTGCATCACCTGCTTTGTATATTCTGTTATTGTTGTTGTTATCATTGTTGTTGTTACTGTTCTACTTTGTTTTATTTCCATTATTAAACTTTTTATCTCATTTATATCATTATTAAACTGTTTATCAATTTTATCTTTTTATCTGCGTTGTGGGTTTTTGGAAATGGCATATTCCAAATTACAGCCTGATTGTAAGACCTCTCTATCAACTGACCAGGAAGAAGAACGATTTCAAATGGGGCCCTGAGCAACAACAAGGCTTTGAACAAATTAAACAGGAGATAGTTCAGGCAGTAGCCCTTGGGCCAGTCCGGGCAGAACAAGATGTAAAGAACGTGCTCTACACCGCAGCCGGGGAGAATGGCCCTACCTGGAGCCTCTGRCAGARARCACCAGGGGAKACTCGARGTCGACCCYTGGGGTTTTGGAGTCGGGGATACAGAGGATCCGAGGCCCGCTATACTCCAACTGAGAAAGAGATATTGGCAGCATATGAAGGGGTTCGAGCTGCTTCGGAAGTGGTTGGTGCTGAAGCACAGCTCCTCCTGGCACCCCGACTGCTGGTGCTGGGCTGGATGTTCAAAGGGAGGGTCCCCTMTACACATCATGCAACCGATGCTACCTGGAGTAAGTGGGTCGCACTGATCACACAGCGGGCCCGAATAGGAAACCCCAGTCGCCCAGGAATCTTGGAAGTGACCACGAACTGGCCAGAAGGCAAAGATTTTGGAATGTCCCCAGAGGAGGAGGTGATGCATGCTGAAGAGGCCGCACTGTATAATAAACTACCGGAAAATGAGAAGCAATATGCCCTGTTCACTGATGGGTCCTGTCGTCTTGTGGGAAAGCATCGGAGGTGGAAAGCTGCTTTATGAGAGTCCTATAAGACAAGTTGCAGAAACTGCTGAAGGAAAAGGTGAATCGAGCCAGTTTGCAGAGGTGAAAGCCATCCAGCTGGCTTTGGATATTGCTGAATGAGAAAAATGGCCAGTGCTTTATCTTTATACTGACTCATGGATGGTGGCAAATGCCCTGTGGGGGTGGTTGCAGCGATGGAAGCAGAACAACTGGCAGCGCAGAGGTAAACCTATCTGGGCTGCTGCATTGTGGCAAGATATCGCTGCCCAGGTAGAGAACCTGGTTTTAAAAGTCCRTCACGTAGATGCTCACGTACCCAAGAGTCGGGCCACTGAAGAACACCAGAACAACCAGCAGGTGGACCAGGCTGCTAAGATCAAAGTGGCTCAGGTGGATCTGGACTGGCAAYACAAGGGTGAATTATTTCTAGCTCAGTGGGCCCATGACACCTCACACCATCAAGGAAGAGAGGCAACATACAGATGGGCTTGTGATCGAGGGGTGGACTTGACCATGGACACTATTGCACAGGTTATCCATGAATGTGAAACATGCGCTGGCAATCAAACAAGCCAAGAGAGTAAAGCATCTCTGGTATGGAGGACGATGGTTGAAGTATAAATATAGGGAGGCCTGGCAGAYTGATTATATCACACTCCCACAGACCCGCCAAGGCAAGCGCCATGTGCTCACCATGGTGGAAGCAACCACCGGGTGGCTGGAAACATATCCTGTGCCCCATGCCACCGCCCGGAACACAATCCTTGGCCTTGAAAAGCAAGTCTTATGGCGACATGGCACCTCAGAAAGAACAGAGTCAGACAACGGGACTCATTACCAAAACACCCTCATAGACACCTGGGCCAAAGAGCGTGGCATTGAGTGGGTATATCACATCCCTTATCATGCACCAGCCTCCGGGAAAATCAAACGATACAATGGACTGCTAAAGACCACACTGAGAGCACTGGATRGTGGGACATTCAAGCGTTGGGATACACATTTAGCRAAAGCCACCTGGTTAGTCAACACTAAGGGATCTGTCACTCGAGCTGGCCCTGCCCAATCAAAACCCTCACATACTGTAGAGGGGAATAAAGTCCCTGTAGTGCACGTAAGGAATATGCTGGGGAAGACAGTCTGGGTTGCTCCCGCCTCGGGCAAGGGAAAACCCATTCGTGGGCTGCTTTTGCTCAAGGRCCTGGGTGCACTTGGTGGGTAATGCGAAAGGATGGGGAATTCCTATGTGTACCTCAAGGGGATTTGATTTTGGGTGAAAACAGCCAATGAACTGAGGTGTATAATGTTAATTGCTATATAATGCTGTATGTCATATTATCGGTGTGGCAGTAAGAATCACCCGGATTAAAGAAGAATGAACTGTGATAAAACCAAGTAAAGTGCAATGACGATAGAACCAGACGAGCGCAGTGATAATGAAACSAGAACTGGCTTCAGGATGCAACAATCCAACACCACACACCATCTCTCTCACCCTGAAAGACTGTTATGACAGATGGAGCCCAAAGTCACGGACTAAATGAACTCAATGGACATTTTAGAGGGATGGCCCATAGAYTAAGGGAATGATATCTGTGTGTATATATAAAAAGACAGGAAAAGTGGTGATGATTAATTGGGATGTATCAGAAAATGAGACCTAGGCATGACGTAGATGGTATAGAATAAGGGGTGGATACTGTCCTGGTTCTGGCTGGGACAGAGTTAACTTTCTTCCCAGAAGCTGGAGGGGGTGCTGTGTTTCTGGTTTGGTATGAGAGGAGCGTTGATGGCCCATTGATGCTTTGGTTGTTTCTGGGTGGTGCTTGCMCTGAGGACTTTTCAGCCTCCCATGGTCTGCCAGGTACAGGGGGAGCTTGGGGGGGAGCATAGCCAGGGTGGTTGACCCAGCTGGCCARTGAGGTATTCTATACAATGTGACATCATTTGGGACAACTGGGGGATTGGACCCCGCCAGCATGGGTTCATGAAAGGCAGGTCCTGCTTGACCAACCTGATCTCCTTCTACGACCGGGTGACCCGCCTAGTGGATCAGGGGAAGGCTGTGGATATGGTCTACCTGGACTTTAGTAAAGCCTTTGACACTGTCTCCCAGAGCATTCTCCTAGAGAAGCTGGCAGCTCATGGCTTGGACGGGTGTACTCTTTGTTGGGTAAAAAACTCGCTGGACAGCCGTGCCCAGAGAGTTGTGGTGAATGGAGTTAAATCCGGTTGGCGGCCGGTGACGAGCGGTGTTCTCCAGGGCTCAGTTTTGGGGCCGGTCTTGTTTAACATCTTTATCAATGATCTGGATGAGGGGATCGAGTGCACCCTCAGTAAGTTCGCAGATGACACGAAGCTGGGCGGCAGCGTTGATSTGCCTGAGGGTAGGAWGGCTCTGCAGAGGGATCTGGACAGGCTGGATCGATGGGCCGAGGCCAACTGTATGAGGTTCAACAAGGCCAAGTGCCGGGTCCTGTACTTGGGTCACAACAACCCCAGGCAATGCTACAGGCTTGGGGAAGAGTGGCTGGAAAGCTGCCCGGTGGAAAAGGACTTTGGGGTGCTGGTTGATGGCCAGCTGAACATGAGCCGGCAGTGTGCCCAGGTGGCCAAGAAGGCCAACGGCATCCTGGCCTGTATCAGGARTAGTGTGGCCAGTAGGCGGAGGGAGGTGATCGTGCCCCTGTACTCGGCACTGGTGAGGCCACAACTCAAATTCTGTGTTCAGTTTTGGGCCCCTCACTCCAAGAAGGACATTGAGGTGCTGGAGCGTGTCCAGAGAAGGGCGACGAGGCTGGTGAAGGGTCTGGAGCACAGATCTTATGAGGATTGGCTGAAGGATCTGGGGTTGTTTAGYCTGGAGAAAAGGAGGCTGAGGGGAGACCTTATAGCTCTCTACAACTACCTGAAAGGAAGCTGTATTGAGGCGGATGTCGGTCTCTTCTCCCAAGTAACAAGCAAAAGGATGAGAGGAAATGGCCTCAAGTTGTGCCAGGGGGGGTTTTGTTTGGATATTAGGAAAAATTTCTTCACCAACACTGGAGACATTCAAAAAACGTGTGGATGTGGTACTTCAGGACATGGTTTAGTGGGCATGGGTGCTGGGTTGACGGTTGGACTCGATGATCTTAAAGGTCTTTTCCAACCATAATGATTCTATGATTCTGTGATTCTATGATCAYGCTCAGTAGAAAACGAGGGGGGAGAGGAGGAGCTTTCGTGTTTGGGACACRCGAGTTAGTTTGGGACACACGTGCTCATTTGGGACRTGTTTTTTCGGGACATGCGGTGCGTGAGCAGTTGCATTGTGCATCGCCTGCTTTGTATATTCTCTTATTGTTGTTGTTCTTGTTGTTATCACTGTTCTACTTTGTTTTATTTCCATTATTGAACTGTTTTTATCTCAACCAGGAGTTTTCCTACTTGTGCCCTCCTGATTCTCTCCCCCATCCTACCAGAGGGGGGTTGTGAACTAGCAGCTGTGTGGTGTTTAGTTGCTGGCTGGGGTTAAACCACGAAACCCATCCATTCTTTTCTCCATCATCCTTACCAAAATACACTTCTTTGTGGCAAATTCTTCAAGTCCTAAATCTGATACGCTAGCAAAGGTTTTGTGATTTTTGTAGATTTCAYGTTAAAAGGAGCTGGCAGAAACTTGAAGAACCACCTTAAAGAGATTAGGTGCCTTCCTCTGTCCTGAACGCTGAATACTGGTTCTGCTGATGTTCAGTGATTCACACTGCCTGAAAAAAGACCACAGTTTACTCCAAGAATAACTTGGAGTAAAATGTCTAAGTTGAAATCATAATTTGTTAACATCTCAAATAATTCCATGGAAGAAAATAAGAAAACATAGGTTTTGTTCTTCTCTTTCAGAACATGTATTTTCACTTTTTAATGGGGAATTATAATAACCTTATGTGGTCTGCATGGTCTATTTTAAAGATATTGCAATTCCTATACAAATAAATTAACTCATTTTTCAGATAGATAAGATTTCTAGAGATATCTTTTYTTCCAGGATTTCTTTTTCTTAACTCACATTCGTATTGGGAGGTTGCTTCTAGCATTCAGTCCCATCTTACTATGCTAACTTAGGGACAGGACAGATTTAGATTCAGTGAGGTAAAACTGGCTTATCGATTAATGCTTAGGAATTATTTTTTGTGTGTGTGTGATATGGGTTAATCTGTATTTAAAAACAGTTATTTCACTGTAAAACGAGCTACATTCTAATCCATTTGAGGTCTGAACTGTCACTTTGAATAAGCAAACAAAAGCCGATTTTACCCCAGGCAACAATAATAAGTTTCCAACCATCTTTTTCATGGTTTTGTGGAATAAATTTTGTTTTCAATTAAAAAAAAAAAAAACAAAAAACAAAAAACAACAAAACTGAGTGGGTTGTTTTTTATTTTTTCTACACTTTGAAACCAAAATTCTGAAATGCATATAAAACCACATCTGTAACTTGGGGAGTTCATTGACTACTATCTAATTTAGTGTGAACCCACCCAATAAATTGTGGACATCTAAAAATGTTCAAGTGTATACAAAACTTTAAAAGCTGCATTTTAAGGAATGCCTAAATTGTAAAATTGGTCCTGATAAAAAAAATAATGTAATTTGAAATTCTTTCCAAATTCCATAATTTTGCAGTACATCAGTAAAAAAAATATTTTTATATGGGGGTAAGATTCTCATTAATCTCCTCAAAACCAAAAAAAGAACCTGAGTTTTAAAAATGGAAGGCCCAGGGCATAGACAATTGATATCTATAATGGATGATTCAGGTCTCTGCATGGAAAAATTGCAGGCCCATCAAAGAGTGGATGAGAAGAGGCTGATACTAGGTTTTGTTACTATTGTTCAGCACCTTAGTCACCATTTACATTTAGGTAGGGCTTTCCAAATACTGAAATAGCATTGTAACTGGTATAAGAAATTAGCATGTTAAGAATTAGTACATGAATAAACTGAGATTGACAAAAGGGAACAAGAAGAGTTAAACCACATTCATATTAGTAGTGGTAATATCAGGTCTTTTTGTGTTTTGACGATTCTTAGCATAACAGATAAACATTCTAAATGGGATTTARTTTCCTCAACTTATCATTTTAGTGCATTCAGATACTTAAGGGTATTGAAGACATCTTGCATAGGGTGAGCAAAAATGAAATAGGACCTATAGACCCGTGCCATTGTGGGGTGGCAGCTGGAAGCCATGCAGGATATGCTAGTTCAGTAGCTGCCTGTGTTAAGCAAGTAAATCTCATTCCTCATCTGCTAAACTAGACAATTTGATACAGTGCTGCCYAGTCCTACCGTGTATGCTTCAAATAGATTGACATTGTCTGAAGGTTCTGATTTCTTGCATGAATATGAGAAAATCAATTTTCATTGAATCAGTGATTGCAAAGAGAGACTATCCGAGGAAACAACCCTGAAGATTACTTGTGCAATTTCTTGATTCACTGTAAGTAGTACAACACACTGTTTGTAAGAAGTGATTCAATAGATTCTATATGCCATGTAGTTGAACTGAAGGGGACTACAGGATACATTGTACATGTGGAAGAAAAAATAGATTTGATAATGCAAACGAGGAAGAAAGCTGGAAAAGACAACACAGAACTTGAGTATATAGTTTAAATCATGTTTTTTGTGGGCATGTAATGGAAAATTATGAAGGTTGGAAACTGGTATGTCACATCAATATCAAGAATTTAAAATTATGCTAAAATTATTACACACTCATTTYGCACAGTGAGAATGTTCATGGTACAAGTGTTAGAAGATGAAGCTGTTGCACATGTATATCCATTTGGGAATGTTTCTTTTTTAAGAATACCCCCAAAGATTTCTGTTAAATCATGCAAAGCAAGCTAGAATTCTTGGACTGAACAAAACAAGCAGTGAATGAAGAAAATGAAATATGTGTTATAGTACAGGGATTTTTATAATCCATTTGACACATTATTTCTCAAAATCATACTTGAAAATTAATTCAGAAAGGCCTGTCACATTGAAAACTGCCATTTCAACAAGGTACTGATGGAGGACCTGTGAAMAGCGCATAATAACAGTTAACAGGAGTGTATTGATCTAGGTCAAGGTGGCCCAGGAAGTGACAGATTTGTGAAAGGTCTAATGTTATTTTATTAAGAATGGTTTCAAAAACATAAAAGATGTTAAGCTCTTAAGTGTTATTGAAAATCTGTGGTAGGCAGGCACATAACAGACATTTCTGTTTCCCGATATTCCCCTGCTATATTTTCATTAAGCATCTGGAGTAGAGCTCCGACACTTAGTAGCATTATGTCTGCACACAAGTTTCTTTACCTTGGGGGCAGACCTGAAGGATAAGGTTGCCTGTTTTTTGATCTAGTTAACTCCTGCCTGTGAGACTTTGTTCTCACCTGCTCCTCCTGTTCACTTGCATATCAGCATGCTAGGGTATGCAGAAAGACAATTCAGTTTACAGAGTCATGGTAAAGTGGTAGCCCAAAGCTTGGGCTATTCCTCCCTTATTGGATGCCGGGGGGGACATTGCCACCAAGGATGAGGAAAAAGCTGAGGTGCTTAATGCCTTCTTTGCCTCAGTCTTTAGTAGTTAGACCGGTGATCCTCAGAGTATTCACCCACCTGAGCTGGAAGATGGGGATGGGGAGCAGAGTAAACCCCCCATAATCGAAGAGGAAGAGGTTTATGACCT
>JASVER010000009.1:597277-666864 GCA_030449065.1 Oceanodroma leucorhoa | reverse complement strand
TGGTGGAGTCACCATCCCTGGAGGTGTTCAAAAAACGTGTGGATGAGGTGCTTCGGGACATGGTTTAGTGGGCATGGGTACTGGGTTGATGGTTGGACTCGAGGATCTTAGAGGTCTTTTCCAACCTTAATGATTCTATGATTCTATGATTCTGTGATTAGAGATCAGCAGTCTCATTACATGTCTGAGACAGGAGGTTGGAAGAAGTGAACAAAACTGGCTGATCCTTGATCCAAATAAAACCAGGCAAGGGTGGGACAGTAAAAACAAACAGCAAAATATAGAAGAATAGGACCTTGTCTTTCAACTGACAGTGCAGCTTCATGGTACCCTAAACCAATCTAAGTCCAGACTGCCCCACTCCCGTTCTCCTACCCCACTCTGGCTGTATATGCCTGACCTCCATTTTGGGCAGGCACTAAGTGCTTGTGAAAATGTCTGGGATGCCAAACAGGCATCACTTTTYGCCAGGTTAGTTTTCAGCCACATCAGCTTCTGATTACAGCACTGCAGATGATTAACCCAGAATAACCTAGATACAGAGCAGTTTAAATTATGCTAGGCCACAACCTATGGGGTGTGTCTGCCTTTATTACGTRGTTCCAATGCCTGTTGGGCCATCAACAACTGCTGCTGGATACCTAGTTAGTTTTTTCAGCTAACGTTGCTGTTCTTCCCCATTTGCACTTTCCAAAGAATTCTAAACGTTGCCTCTGAGGTGCAGACAAAGCATATGAAATACCTCCTTCATATGAAATGCACTGGTGTACCCTACATGAAGGGGAGAAGGTATTTGAAAGCTCATGTCTTAAACTGTGGAGAATTCTGTACTTTTCTGGAGTGGGGATTTTAAAGGTAGCCTCTCTACTCTCTAATACTATTCTCCATTTACATTAAAGCATTTATGAGGACATACATCACAATTCTAAATTTGTACGCTGTCCCTCTGTTAATAATGTGGTAACAGATTGATTTCTGGAGAAATATTTATTCCTACTGATGGATATTGGACAGCTCTAGGTACAGTAAAGAAATCTGGATTTCACCTAAGACTGAAAGATATTCCCTGAAGCAAATAATTTCAGTGGTTGGAAAAGAAGGAGGATGTTGCTGTGGGGAAGCTCTTTTGGAGGAACATTCCTGAGACCTAGCTGGACATGTGATAATACAGCCAAAAACAGCTTGAAAGGAGCCAGTTCTTACCAGTGAGTCAGAAAAATAAAAGGGGGGGGRAGGTAGGGAATCATGATGTCAGTGAACATTACGTATTTAATCTCTATGAGTAGCTAAAAAGAAGTTGGCTGAGATCTGCAGGGCTTAAGTGTGTTGTAAATTTTGGAGGCCAAATGCAAATAATRATTAAGACGCTAAATCCTGTGATAGGGGCCAAAGTTAGGAAGGTAATGCATTTAGGGGGGGAAGCATGTAGGCCCAGTATGGTGTTTCCTTTAGTACCTGAGATCCATATCAACCCAGCAGAGATCAAGGAAGCAAGATAAGGACATTCGCAGAGTATCCACAGAGCATCTAGAGTAGGTTGCCACACTACTCCACAAATCACATGATCTGCCAGACTGGGGCATATCCCAGGTAAGGCCCTTTTGTAGTCCTTTTGGAAACTCTTGTGCAGAAAGCAATTCAAGACTGATGGGTCCAGATGGTGAAAATAATTAAAAAGGAACCTGAGTTTGTGGCCTAGTAAGAAGGGGACTCCTCTGAGCAAGAAGGAAGCACTGAGTACTGATCCTACTGCTACTTTTTTTTTTTTTCATTGAGTATGTGTAAGACCTGAGAGATGTACTCCTCTCCCTTGGTCATGTTTTTATGCTGGATACAGACTGTATGGGTGACTTACGCATAGTTTGAGCATTGGTAGCAGATTAGGAGTCCCCTGGGGACTCAGGCATATTTTACGTGCTGAAACACTCATTTCAGATAGTGTTGGAGCTTATTCGCCTTGCTTCTCAAACCAAGGCATTTCTGAATACCTCTGGAACTTCTCCTCAGGCATTTATGAATCTTYGTGTCCTGTTCTGTCTGCCCTCAAAATTATTTTACTTCAATTTGCCTTGGGTGGAAGCTTGGCAACTAAAGTCTGACTAAGTTAAGACTTAAATGGAATTTAAAAGAAGGACACTCATAAAGATTGAAAGATAATGTAAAAACCCCTGAAGCAGCTAAAGTGTAACTGATGATAGCTCCTGTGAAAATGTATGTAAAATACACCCTAATCCCACAGGAAAATCAAAGAACAATCAAACACATGTAGAATTGTCTGTGTAGAGTTACATAAAGCATAAAAATTTGTTGAACTGACTGAAATGGTGGCTAACAGGGGAGGCAGAGGTGAAGCCAGTAACAATCCATGACTAATTCAGCGTTGTAAAATCATAGAGGAAGAGGAAGCATATAAGGTGGCCTGCAGAGACAAAAGTATGGATAGAGAAAAATTTAAAAGAAAAAAAATTAGCAGTTCAGTCTATTAGGCTGTGGCATAGTTTCTCAGAGCTGGAAACCCCAACAATTGTTCAGTTCCAAGCTAGCTTGAACAACGATCTAGAGAGAGTACTGTGGTGATCAATCTTGTATTGGTAGGATATGAAATAGATTAACTGATTGGTCTTTACCARCTCTAATATTCTTATTATTTTTTTAACCATCTTTATAAAAGCTGTAGTGGAATAACTCATAAACCATATGAGGGGAAGAGTTGTGATACTCTGAGATTGCTTTGAGTCATTAGACAGACTTAATTTTTCTCACAGGGATTAGTTGTCTGTTCAGCCAGACAGACACTGGTCATAGAAACTTGTCATTGAATTGTGCTGTGGAGTAATATTTCATCTTCTTTTATGTGACTGAAAGGGTATGGATGGATGGTRGGGTTTGTTTCAGTATTGCATCAGTCTTGTGCATCCTGTAGCCAGAATTAGGCCTTCAGTAGAATAATTCTATGATCACAGCAAGTTTGGACTTAGCAGTAGAAAATGTGCAGAGTCAAGTCTTGAAATAGAAAGTTGAGGGGATCTCCATGAAATTGCAGGAAACAGGATACACACAAATGTGGGAGATGTTCCCTTAAGGCAGAATGAACTCACTTCCTATATCCTTGAAATCATTAACAGTAGTAAAATGACCAACTGATGATTACTTTGAAATAAAGTGAGAATCAGTAAATCTCCACATAGGCCAGTATCCCTGAGGGCTASTTCTTGTTGTTCTTTTCCTTTTTCTTCCTACCTGTTTTCCTTTTTCTCCATGAATTCCTGAGAATCTCTTTTGAGGGGTTTTTTTTTGCCCTTACCGAACAATTATTGTAATTGTTCCAGCCACAAAAGAATTGTACATTCTGTGGTRTGGCAATGTCAAATATGTAAAAAAAAAAAGTTGTCAGGGTTATAGGAAGGCTGATACTTAGTTCTTATAACAGTAGAGGTAGCCTTCCAAATCTTTATCCCCTAGATAGCCCTTAAAGGAGTTTCATCACCCGTTTGAAAGATACTTTAGGCTAAAAGACGTGTAGATGTGGCACTTAGGGACATGGTTTAGTGGTGGACTTGGCAGTGCTAGGTTAATGGTTGGACTTGATGATCTTAAAGGTCTTTTCCAACCTAAACGATTCTATGATTCTATGAAGAGGGAATATCCTCCTATAACATCCTCTAGATGTCTGACACACACCTCTAGCATGGGAAAGATCGGGTACAAGCCAATTATATGACTTTTTCACTTTGTCTGTGAGACCTGGGGCTTGGACTAGGACATCAATTATATGATAAGGTTTCTTCCTGAGAAATCCAAATTTTGAATTGGATTCATAACTAGGCACAGCCTAAGTGTCTGAGCCAAGGACATGAGCAAATGTGCACAGCTTTACTATCCAACCAGAGGAGTAGGGACCTATCTAGATCTCCACCAGGACATTGAATTTTCTGTCCCCAGTGGCTTCATAGACAGGTTAGGTATCTCCAGAAGAAAATTAAATCTCTTCAGGCTGTTCTTTACCCAATGTCAATATAAAAATGCATCTATGTTTCATGGACAGGGGTCTGTATCCTCTGTTCTGTTCCCTGATGAGTGTCAACTGCTGGGCTTGGACAGACTATCCTGTCTGTTCTCCATGGGACTTCAAGATTTGCTGCACAGTGGTTTAGCTTTTGGAAGAGGAGCAAACAATAGTCTGATACGAGATATTTGCTGGGTGATCATGGCATTTGCCTGCAATGCAGGAACTGGGGATTCAATCCCCTTGGTGATAAATAGGCCTAGATGAATGATCTGACTACTAGACTGATATGCAAAATAYGTGTGGCCCTGCTGTCATTATCCTTGGTTGAGGTACAGCCATGTCTTTCCTGACTCCTCCTGGTGGTTTAACCAGACTTCATATTCTTGTCTGCCTAAATCTGAAGGATAGCAGAGGGGCCTTAGTTTAGAAACAGATGTCCATCTCCTCAGAATAYTCACTTCTAAGTATGTGTCACCAATGAAAATTTTGAATTTCATTAAAATGTAAATTTTGTACTAACTTCAGAGAAATCTAATAAATATACATTCTAAAAGACATGCAAATTAAATATTGGCAGGTTTAGATGTTTATGACCTAACCTAAGGTTTTAGGTGGCTTGCCTTATACTTTCATGTTATTTGTCAAGTGATCATTGCAGTTTTTTATGCAGACTTCTGAAATTTTTCCATAGTAAGTTGATATTTGTGGAAGAAGAAGAACTTGGAGCCGTTAGGGAATTTGAACCCAGGCTGTGGCATATCTCAGCTACTGTAGGCAATCCAGAGGATCAGATTTACCCATGTAGCACTGGAGTAAGCATGTTCAGTGGAGGCTGGGGGAGTCATGCCAAATACATGTGAGAGAGGCAGATTCCAAACATTTAAGTTTGATGCCTAGCTTTTTTTTTATAGTCATATTTTATGTCTTTATTTTTAAGTCAAATCATCCCCTGGTGCTCTCGTTCCAGGAAACAGTTTGACCTGGAGGAGGGCAACTTTGCTTTCACCTCCATTTCATTTGCTGTTTGGGAAGGGAGATTAAGTGCATACTTGCACTTTTTAGGTATGGGAGTCATCCCGTTTTTCAGTAGGCTGTGTTACATTAAACATAATGCCTTTCATCTCTGTTTTTCCTTTGTGAACTGCTGTCTTCTCTTTCTTCTCATTCTTGATGTAAATAACTCTACTGAAATCAATGTTATTATATCAAGAAAAAATGTGGGTGTTTATGTAATAATGCTAGATACTAGGTCCTCTAATTACAATATGAATGCTTTGTCAAATGGCTGTGTTTCAACACTAATCTCTCTGTCCTTCTTAATAACTGATAAAAAACATAAAACCACTGGCAGATGTTTAAAATTGTATTAGTAAGTCAAGCCAACAGTACTTTGATAGCATACTATGCAGCTGTTCTGCTCCAGGGAGTGTGAAAGTGTCTCTACCTGCATTACTGAAATAGTCACACTGTTCTGATGGGTTGTCATCTGAGTATTACGAGATCAATATATATGCTTAGTAATGCAGAAATCCACTCCCATTTCATCCCCTAGAAGTAATATTTTATTTTTCATTTAGGAAAATCAAAAGAAAACTGGGCCAAAACATCCTCTTACCATATGTTTTGTGCCAAGCTTTTATTTGTTTTTGATTCAACATATAAAATCAAACTCTAACTCTAATAAAAGAATAGATATGTTGTCTCTTTAATGGTGCACGTGAAGGAAATAAAGGGAACTGACAAAATCACATTCTCTGCATTGTAGACATTTTAATGAAAGCTAGAAATGTAGGGTTTTATAATGCATACATATTTAAAATGTGTCAAATTAATGAACTTTAAAATGAAACAAAAAATTTTGGAGCCTGTCCCAAAGTGTTGCACAAGTTGCTGACAAGGCAGTCTATATTTGAGTGTTATTCCTATTGGAAGATACAGTACTGAGCATATTTGTGAGCTCTTAACAAAATTATCGAAGTACAGGGAATTTGCATAAACATAACACAATTTTTGAAAGGAAAACAAAAAATAGACATGCACAAAACATCTGCCATATAAATGTCTGTATTCATACAAAGAATTCTGCCATGAAACCAAGCATTGCATAAAAACTTGGCACCATAGCTTAGAAGAGTATTGTAGCTAGGTTGTAAAAAGTGAAATATCTGCACAGCAGGGTTTATATGACTTTTCAAGGAAGTCTTCATTACAGTGTTATAAAGCTTAACCAAAATCACATAATCTGAAACAAACCAACCAACAAACAAAACAAAACCACACTTATTTGCAATTACCAGATGTAAAAAATATTTTTTTAATATATGATACATTACAAATTCAAGTGTGTGGTGTTTTAGTTGTAAGGTTGGCCTGTGAACTGTGGGACTAATGAAGCAGTAGCATTTATTCCCTGCAATCCTGACTAGTTTTCCTTCATGTCACCCAATAATCCAAGATCCCCAGCCCTTCTCAGAACCTACAAATGCCTCTAGTTCTCTCTGTGTCCCCTACCTCCCCTCCCTACTATGTCTGTGCTCCTTCCCTCCTACAAAATCCTATTGATACCCTATCTGTCATTTTTGGCCTGCTGGCAGTAAGAGWAGGCTGTTTGTGCTGACTGACTGTCCAGCTGCAGTCCTTCACACATTAGGAGCATCAATAAACATTAATTTGTCATTAGTAGTTTTTTTACTCTGCCCTATTGCCAACCTTTCAAACGTTCAGGGACTTAGTGTTTTTGAGATCTCTATCAAATTTAGTTGAAAGTGGTCTGCAAGACTCAAAAGTTAATCGTTTGAGAAAGGCCTATTAAACCTCATGATCAGAAACGAGGTTAGGATTGTTAAGTAATAARGTTAATGTATTGTTGTTGATGTTTTCAGACTAATTTTTATTGATCGATTTTGTACGTATCACATGTTTTTAAAGTCCAAAGTCGTCACAGCTTTGCTGACAAAATGATGCACTGGAAAGATGTAATGGAGCTCCCAAGAGTATTATAAATAAGTCCTACTTTTTTTTTTCCTTTTTTTTTTCTTTTTTTTTTTCCCCATTTTTAATGAGCCCTTGGTCCAGGCACAGCCTACTCACAAATCATGTACAGGTTGTGAAATTTTTGCTAGCCATCAACAAGACTGAAGACATACTGTACTGTATTGACTAGAGCATCAACTATGAATTCTTGGTACAAGTTCTGAGTTGTCAGCATACATTGAATTCTCTGTACATTAGTTCAATAATAGCCCCCTAATTCCATATTCAGAGAGCAGAATGTTCCCAAATAAACCTTCTCATAAGACAAGATTTCCTTTTCGGTGATAGTTTCGTGCCTACTTACAAATGCAGAGGCAGAGAATTATTATGTTAGGAATATAGACCTTTGTCTGTAACCACATACTTCTATGCATGAAGGCATCTTCCGTAGACCTGAGAGGCTCAGGAGTTACCCAGCYTCTTTTCCTCCACAGCTGGGCCTAGCCTACGCTGTGGTCCAACCTTAGAAGACTTGGCCYTTATGCGTGTCCAATGCTTCCAGGGCAGCCAGCAAGTGAAGCAGAAGTGATCATACACTTTGCATGACTTTTTCTCAGCAGTGTGGGAGAAGTTTCCAAGCATGTCATATGTGAATGAGACAATAATGTAGCAATTACTGAGAAATGTTTTCCCTTTGTTTTTTCCTTTTCCATGACAGCAGGACTGAAACTCCATTCTCTTACCCTATTTGCTGATGGTGATGGTGTTTCCTCTGAGTCTTACTAGATATGGAAGAGCAAAACTTACTGGGTTTGGTTCAGTAATATTCTGTTGACCAGCACTAAAATATATTTTATCATATTGCATATGATTTATAGTAACTGTACTGTATAATGTAAGAAAAATCTAGGTTTTTCACTGCTGGTATATTATGGCAGCAGTAATTGAGTTGCAGCAAGGGATTTGGTAATCTTTGATGTTCTTTTACTTCTTTATGTTCTGGTTATGATTTCCAGGTGTTGGGTTTTTGTTGGGTTTTTTTTTTTTTCTTCATAGTATGTGTAAAAAAAGGTCTGTTGTTGATGAATAATCAAACACTTTAGAAGACCTTTAACCTTTTCAGTAAATGAACAACATCCATAAAAATAAAACTGAGTTCTATAAAAGTCCATAGGAAGAGATAATATTGTTCACAAGTTATTTCCAAGTGGGTTATTSTTAAATGGCCTAGTATCAGTGCAGAAAGAAACTAATAGGTTATATTTCTTAATTCTCTGATACTATCTTAGTGTATTATGAATTCTGGAACAATCCCCTTTAAAAATGGTATTCCATTAGGAGCCAATAAAGAGAAAAAGATGGAAGAATAAGATAACTGCAGCAAAGATTATTAACCCCCTAAAATAGCTCTAATGTCTGTGTTTCTAGTGTTTATAGTATATGTTTCAGTAGAATATTTTGGTCCAACTGTGCCTCTTAGCTCCAGGAATCTTCACATAGCTCTTATGATATACTTGCCACCATTAAATGATATACTTCCCTGCACCTGACCCTAGAGGGGACTCCATGGTGCAGGTGACAGGAGTAGGAACTGAACTGAGGGTTTGGAAAGGGGTAAAAAGTATTAATACATTAATACAAAAAGTMTTAATACAACTACATACATGCCAATGCCCTCTAAAAAGTTTTCTGGAACAATCTTTGTGAAAATTTCCTGAAAAATCTTAGTCTGCCTTACTGCTGTCTTAAAGCAATGTAAACCCTGCAGCATCATCTGCCAGCTTTTACACAGGTTTCAGGTGAGAAGGTTATTGGCTCACAGACAGACATCTATCTAGTGTTGCTTCAGTTAAGGTTTTGCTGTAGATCCCCCTTGCTGCTTTATCATGAACAGCATCTTAAACATTAGTAATCTCGTTAACACTCTTAAGTCCCCTGAAGATAGCACAGCCCTGATAAGGGTTAATCAGAGTTTTCATCTACAGTGTGTGGCTAGTCACTTGGGTCATTTGAGTTAGGTGCTCATATAGGGAAGTGACTCAGTCACCCCAGTCTAAGGAGCTGCTGCTCTTCCAGTGCTCTGCCTCCCCTAGAGCCCAAGCAAGCTGACTTACTTGATTTGGTCCCAGGAGCAGTTTGATCTTTCTAGAGGGAATGATTTGTCTTTTACAGTCCTGTGGAAACAATCCCTCTAAAATTAGGATGAACATGAAGAATGCAGAAGGCACAAGAAATGCATAACTGATATGAGAAGTCCAGCAGCTACAGTTCCTTTCATAAAAARGGGTTTTTTGCTACTTTCTTTGCTCTGGTGAAGCTATCTTTCTCTTCCCTAGTGGTGGAGTGGCCTGCTGTTAACAATGGAGATTGTACTGCTGTTAACATTTTTGGATGTAAAAAGTTCAAAGTAACGCATAATAAAGATAAAGGACCTATCATTACCATCATCTTAGTAAAAATGCTTGTTAAAATAGGAGGGAAGGATGTATCTTATATGTCATTGGTAATACTCTGTAATAAAAGCAAATAAGCAAGAGTTTGAAGAGCCTAGGACTAGGTCTCACGTTAATTTATGTGAGGAACGATACATTCACATTTAAATTAGTTTTTGCATACATTTCATTTTTGTCCTTGGAAAAGTAGGCGATGTATCTGAAACATGATTTGAAAACTTGTCTTCTAAAGAGAAAGCCCTGAGTTACAAAGGATAAGTGGTCAAAAAGGACTTATTTTTGGCYAGTAATAAGCTGGTTTTCAGACTGATCTAAGGATTAGATATTTATTTTGTAGGTAACCATAATGTATAGTAATAGTTCATCACCTGGGAAATGTGTGGGATAGGGTGTGGGATCCCACACCTGGTAGAGTGTGTAATATACACATGGAAAGGGGAGGAGGTGGCTGGGACAGAGATGATGGCAGGGGAGGGAGCAGACTGAGATAGTTTCAGCTGAGTGGAAGAGGAAGGTARGCAAACAGAAAAACCAGTATCTGCTCAACACCCAGTCCAGTGGCTGCCACTGCAATGCTGACAGCTGCAGCGGCCCAGGGGAAAGTGGTTTAGTACAAAGTGTCTCTGGTCTTTTTGGTTTCAAAACTAGTTTGCAAAGGTTAGGAGCTGAAGGTCTTGGCGATTTAGCTGCAGATTCCTGAGTCTGAATGCTCATTTTTGGTACAGTGGCTTTGTTGTTTTTGGAAGCTTACAAATGCATAACTTTTTGCATTCAGGTTTTCTGAAATACAAACAGGAATTTCCCCAGCTCTTTGCGAAGCAGAGGGATGCCTGGGGCAAAAGATGAGTACAAGGGGAAAAAGCAAAGAGGCAAAAAACCTTGTGGGTGATAGGTTGCTGCCACAGTAGGTCTATGTAAATAAAGAACTACAAATTAAAGAGCTTGTCAACAGTTATTTGTCCATAGGACTTTGCAGAGCAGGGTGGTTTTTAAAGACTTAACATTTTGTTGGATGAACCTCTACAGACCTGAAGTGGATCTGAATTGTCTGTTTTAAAAACTTCAGATGTACATACTATAATTKCAAAACACAAATCTGTTACTACTAGCTAAGTTGTACACTCCACTCTGAGTAGGGGAAGACTACAGGTGCTTTTTCAGCCTGGATAAAGACTTCAGTGTTTGATTTATTCATATAAATGGACATTGAGTAAAACAGTTTGACTGAAGCAAAAATCTGGCAGTTGCATATTAGGCTGGGCTTTCATTTTTAGGCTCGAATGAGGTAAAATGGATGATACTTATTGCACCTTTGTGCAAGTACACTGTGAATATAATTGTAATATAATTGCATTTTATATCAATAGTTGGCAACCTTCAGAATAAATGTAAGTTTTTGGCAGATTTTTGTTATTTTCTTGTTCAGATTAGAAAAAAAAAAAAAAAAAAAAAACATTTTACCAGTTAAAAAATAACGAAACAACAATGTGCATCTAAGTAAACCAGGATTTAATATGGGTCACGGATAATCAACAGCAATGGTTTCAGAACCTTCTGCATGTCAATATGCATGAGTGTATGTTTTTCCTCAGCTTTAATATATTGTTTCTTGTTTAAATTTCCACTGTTCAGGTTTGGTAATGGAAATCAAGAAATGTGAAAAATGCGAAGGGAGGTGATGCTGTAGTCCAGGTTACTTATCTTGGAGCCTCCCAGAACAATGAATTACTGTCTGGTGGAGGTAATTTCTTGTTCTAGGTTCTGGGCTAACAGATTACTTGAACTGCTCAGCATCATATTTCCATCTTCTCCCTTTTAATGTCCTATGCTAACATGCTATAATGACACTCATTGGCTTCTCGTTAAATGTGAAATAGAAGAAATACACTGGTTTATTTATTATACCAAATGAAGGACAAAAAAAAAAGGCTGCTTTCATCTTCATGGTGTGAAAGATGTTGGGGGATTTTATATCACTGCAGATGTTAGCAGATTTATGCCATGTAAATTGGGTATGTTAATGATGTTCCAAAATGTTCTAATCAGTGTGTATTCTGTCATATTTTATTTATATTTGTTTTTCAAAATGTATGTGCATGTGATACAGGAAACTTGAAAATCATAATAAAGCAGCCAGACTGAAATATAGGTTTCAAGTTAACTACAGAGATATGTGTTTTAATTAAAATAGTTGGTAAACATGTATTATGAATACTCAGAGGAGTCCTTCTAATTTGTTTAGCAAAGTAGTGTTTTAAAATATTTCTTTTGCAATTATAACAGCAGTCCTTTTCAGCATACACTGTACAGTGTGCTTGCTGACGATCCAGGAAAAATGTGTTGACATACTTAAAAAATATCTGAGAACTAATATTTACAATTTTTTATTCAAACTTCTAAGCTGAACTCTTGGAAACTTTTCAATATGTTTTAGGCTGTGAACATTGTGTTGTATAGATGTATTGCAAGGACTACGGATGATAGCTGTTATGTTGCTACRTAGAAGTTAAACGCTGTGTTTTCCATTTCTTTCCAGATTGTGGCTAACCATAAAAATTTTTGCAGGTTTTCTGGGCAGTTAGGTGGAATCTAGGTTAGGTGCAATAGATCATAGAGAAACTTAGGCAGAAGAAAGACAGGATTCTCCCCAGAACACATGCTTCCCTGTGTATCAGTATCAATGCACACACAYTGATATTTAATATAACAACACAGGGCAAGTTGAGATCAAACTGAGAAATGGGTAGAGAGTATAAATGCTTTCAGGGCTAGGTAAAGCTGGGTATTGGCTGATGTAAAAATGCTGTCTTGATGTAATGTATCTAAATATTTCTTTAGGCATAATTTAATTTATCCTACTATTAATGTTATCATAGTGATTCCTAGAAAGAGAAGTAATTCAGTCTGTATTCTGAGTATTATTGCACAGCTATACCTTTGAATCTCTTCTGTAGGCATTGTATCACAGTAAGTCCAAGTGACACAGAATTCATATACTGAACTTGCTAGTAAGTTGTTTATGTCATCCTGAGGTKGTTTTTTGAAAAAGAAGCAATCAGTAAAGACTGCAGCATTGTTCAGCATTTGTGTACTTAGTTCTCACGCAGAAGTACAGGGTATATTTTTGGTGACATCTGAAAGCCAAAAAGACAGAATCTCTTGCTTTTTATTTAATAGGCAAGTATGCTACACATTGCAGAACAGCTTGAATTGTATTCTGTTTTGTGTAGAAGAAATTATTTTCAGTTTGCCTCCTCACATATGCTGTTCTGTTGGGATTTTTGGGGRGGTTTTTTGGTTTGTTTGTTTGGGTTTTTTTTTTTCTTTCTTTCTTTTTAATCTGTATCAACTGCTTGTTTTGATTATTTGCTTAAAGATTGTCTACATAACTGGCATTGATTAAATCTTTTTTTTTTAATGTACAAATTAATTTACTGAATGTTAATGTACTGAACTTGTTCAGGTCACTGAGTGATAACAGGATTTATGGTGCGGACCCTAGAGACATGTTTTATAGAGTCTGTGTGTTAAAGCATGATCCCACGGAAATCAATGGAAGTCTTCCTGTTCACTTCAATGAAGTCAGAACTTCACCTCAGTCTGAACAGCAGCACASTCCACATGGTGTCATGTGGCATTTGTCTCTATGAGGCAACTGAAGGTGTGATATTCAAATTAAATATATCAACAAGCGTATTTGAGGAGCAAAACTACTGGGGAGATGGATTTGCTGAAACCTAAATGCAGTCCCAGAGAATAGACTAAAGCAGGAACTGGCAGAACTGAACAAGCTATTTAAAAGTCTGACTGTATATGATAAAACTCATGTTGTTTCTTCTGCAAGTTTGATAGAAAAGTTATAGCCATCTTTGGATCTCTTTTGAGCTAACACTACAGGCACTTGCTCAGCAGATAACCTCTGCAGACAGTGACTTTGATAACATTTCAAAGGTAATATTTGTGCAAGGATGAACTGTTATGGAACAATTTCTCAAGTGAATGAGAAACAAACAATTTTCTCTGAACATCAGACCATTTGTTTCCACTGTTTTGTTTCAAACAAAAGTATTTTTCTAGTCGATTAATGAAGAATACTAYATTATTTTGAATTTTGTGGCTGTCCTCTTTATTTTTCATTTTTGCCAGTCTGGACTTCTTTCGTTACATCAAAAGACAGCTTTGGAGTTTTTTAATTGAGGGTTTTCATTATAACCATCATTCTTCATAACTGTAGTGAAGGGTAAATGCAAATAAATACCTCTAATAAGGCTCTTTGGGTTTTTTCTGTATACCAAACAGATTCCCATCCTGTATTATTTACTACTGTACCACTCCTCTGCAGCTGTCTTCTGTATAACAGGAAATGAAAAATCACACTTCATATTGTGGGAAAGGGGTTTAAGAACACTTGAGAGAGAACATGAAAATATTAAAAGATCCAGGCTAATCGCATAAGTGCATGATCTCAGTGCTTTCCCTAGAATTCCAGACAATTTTATTTGATCATATGTCACCTTTTCAGATGTATTTGAGTACTTGATTTCCTAAGAAAGAATAATAATGTATAGAGATTTTGTTCATGGTTTCTGATCTTTGCAAACTGAGGTTGGTTTTCCCTACTTCACATGTAACTGTACCCATGTGCCCAGGCACTGACCCAAGCCAGTAGCAGCCTGGAGTTTTGGTAGGACCTAGAATTATGGGCAATATTCTATGATTCTTTGATTATTCTGCTTGATAATAAATGAGCTTTATAGGGGTGTTGATAGCTACACTTTCTAACAAATAGACAAATACCAAGTTCCAATTCTCTTGTTTTCATTTCCAGTTGCCACTATTGTGTTTGATACATATTTAGTAAGTCTTACTATTCTATTGGCCAACTCACTCCTCCACTGCAAGCAGAAATCATATAAGCAATGAACTGAAGTCTGCAAAATTTAAAATGCAGTCTTGTACATGAGAACCAAAAACTGGGTGTTTGTACTTCACAACTGTAAGTTTGAAAACCCCAAAACTTATTTTCCTTGTAATGTGACTGAATTTATACAGTAACAATAGAGATAATTCATTTCTAATACACTTTGGATACCTTTCTTTCTGTATATCAGACTGGAGTTTCACTGGATTTTGAACTTGACTAAGATATCACAATTGCAAAGACAGTGTAAGCGTTTAGAGCACAGCATTTTGTTACTGCAGAGCACAGAATTTGGGGAATTGATCATTTTTCTTCTCTCCCCCTTGTGGCTCTGCTTTTGGCAGGTCGGCTCGCTGCACACAGAGACTGATTGATCTCTCACCGCGTGGAAATGGCAGGTGCTTGTTAGGCCCCCAGTGGGACTTACTTCAGTCTGCAGTGATTTCTCTTTCTTCATACAGTATTGTTAATAGGCTGCATCTTTTGGTCTCTCAATCTTTAACCAGCAAACAGAATTGAACCTGTTAAATATATCCAGCATTCCATGTTTTAATTATGGTGCTTTAGTGCACGATCACAGACACCTGGAGTTTAAAAGTGAATGAGTGCTTGCCAAAGGATAGAAGATTTTGTTGTTCAAATTATCTGTAGTCCACATCCTACTATATTTAAACAAAAATAAAGCCTGAATAGAAAGGATTTTAACTCAAAATATTGCCTTCCCAAATGATGACATTACAATTGATGCAATTTTTTAAAGAATGTGGATTCATGAATAAAGAAATAGACTTCCTGACAAAAAAGAAATGAATCTTTGTTTAGGAGGTTTTGCAAAAATGTGTTTCAGTCATGGATCTGTTCATGAAATAGAGGTTTATAATGCTGATCTTTTTCACTTAGGGTATTGGTGAATTAGCCTTGTATTTTCTCTGAATCATTTACTGAATTAACTTACCCTCTAATATTAGAAGCACTAGTTCTCAGTTAAGTTTTTGGTATATTATTAGTTTGGAAAAGACCATCGTGTTATTAAACAATGCTCTAAAAACCAAATTTTAGGAAAACCTGCAAAATTAATTTTAAAACATCAAGTGATGAGACTCAAAAGTAATACTAGGTAAATGCTTCTAATAGTCTTCAGTTAGAAGATTTCACTGTATTCCCAGGGCAAACTTGTCTAGTATCAACTGCCAGTCATGGGATCTTATTTTACCTTTGTTTGCTGGATGGGAAAATGCATGATAAAAACTGTATAGATCTTTACAAGCTGTGACTGAGTCACTTCTTCTCCATTAATCTTTTCCTTTGATAAGATACGTTGGAGACTCTGAATTGCTCAGAAGGTATGTTTTYATTCCTTTAGTTATTTTCTGAAATGTCCTCTGAAACCCCTCCATTTTATCAGAGATCTCCTAGATGACAGTGTTAGCAGAACTGAACAGACTGGTCCAAAATTGGTTGTATCGTGGACAGTAGAGCTCTACTGACTCAGTAGTGAAGGTCCTCCCTTTATATGCACATTAGATAAGTCTCTTACAGGAAGGTTATGTTCAGCCCGGTCACAGTTCCACAGCACTTGGCAGACTTATTTTAGCCCAGAATCTGGTATAAGATTCTGTAAGAATGCCATTCATTCTTTATTCATATAGATATAATCTTATTTTTAGCCCTATTAATATTCTTTTTCTTTCTTTTTTTCCTATTCACACTTTACCAAGCAATCACAATTGTTCTGTAACAGGGATCTCACCTGCTCATTTACCTGCACACATTATTTGTGTTACTGTATATTTTACCAGAGATGATGTGGAGTGTTCATTGTGTTCCAAGTTACTTCTGTATAGGTTAAAAATCATAGGGCCAAGAAGGGACCTATTTGCAAGAGAAAAAAGTTAAGGTTTCTAGGAGCAGTCGGTGAAGGTGCTCCATTTATATTTGCAATTTAATAGGCAGCCAGCTAGCTAGTTTTAATGTTTCCTTTTTTTTTTTAACCTTTATTACTTTCTAAAATCCAGATGTCTTTCAAGTAAGCACAATTTCCAAACTGAAGGTCATCAGCATTTTGATTGAATCAGGAATTCCTTTGCATTCACAGAGAAAATGTAAATGCTATGAAATAAAAGTTTGTGTAACATGTATCTTTCGTTATGATCTTCCAGTTTAACAGTAGGCTGGGTAGAAACACAGTTAAGTGGGGCTTTCTCTGTATTCTACATTAAAAATCTTATGTCTTCTACTTTTTAGAAGCTGGTGGGAGAAACTTACTCCTTCGTAAAATTAAAAAACATAGTATGACTCAGTAACTAAGAATCTGAGAGAATAATTATGATTGGATGCTGGCTGCTGGTAATTTCTCCATAAGCTTTTAGATATCATTGATTTGTATAAAAGCTTGGCTCTTCATATAACAAGTAAGAAGATTCTAGTTCGACAAGTGGATTCTTTATTAAAATTCTAGGTTTAGATTTTCTTATTTTTAATTTAAAGAACAGATTTGTAGACCTCTACATTAAAACTGATCAGGTAGTTAAGATTTAGTTTTGCTGTTGGAGTATCTCATGCCTTCAGCATAGTTTTACAATTTAACACACACTGCTTTGCTTTTGTGGAAGGGAATAGAACTAACTCATAGAGTTAGTCCGTAAGAGAAATTTTCTACATGCTTAAAATGTTGCAGTAAAAGTAGAGAAAAACCTACGCAAAATCCTCGAGGACTGCTTAAGGAATCTTGACCGTCCTGCACCTGTCCATCCTGATTTTATTATGGGAAAGTCTATTCCTTTAGATAGCTACCCATGTCTATGAGAACGGCAATAAAAGATTTAAGTTAATCTACCAAATCAAAAGTTAGACTGTGTGAAGTACTCAACTTGCAGTTAAGATACAGGGAATGGAAAGACCTCATCAATGGGGCTCAGCATTTCATGGGGATCAGGCTCACTTTCRTGAAGAGGTATGAACAGGAGGAAGTATTTCTCTCACTCTGCTAAGAGCATTTACCATCAAAGTATGACATTTGCACGGTCTGCTTGAGACTCTATGTAGACTCTCAGATTTATGCCAATGAAGGACAGGGTCACAAACATTGTTATCGTTATTTCTATCCACTTATGTGCATAGAACAGCTGYATTGGATTTCTACACTTAAGGTCACTCATGAAACTGAAATTTATCATTCTGTTCTTTGACCCAAAATATCCAGAATAACAACCACTCCTGCCATCATTTAAGTACAAAGTACATTGGATTTCTCCTCCTTCTTGCAGAGTGAGTAACATTTAAAATGTTACTACAAATTTGTAAATGTGTGGTACTGAACAGARTCCCGGACATTCAAAAGCATGTAGAAAGATTAGTATTCTTCAAAGAAACAGACATCTCAGACCATGGCATGCAGCATTACAAATGCTACTAAGCCAAATGTGAGGTCTTGTTTTGTTTTAATTCATGCTTTTGCCCATGGGAACTGGCCTGATTTAGGGCTAAGTAAAAATGAAGTAAATTCCTAGGAACCTGGTCCTTGTTTCATCTGTTAAAATCAAATGAATGAGCCTGGACTCTCTTTCTTACGGTTTGTGTCATTTTTAAGGTACCTGAACTGTACTCTCCAGAGTTGTTCTGCTAGTGGGATTTCTGTGTGCCAGCTTGGTCACTCCACAGTATCTTAGATTCCTAGAACAGAAATTACATTAAAAAGGGAACAGAATGAGCTCTATTCAGGCTAATGTGGAGATACTTTTCCTGAATTCTCAAAAATTTCCTGTCTTAGCTTAGTTATTTCTCCTTAGCTGGCCTCAACTGCAATTCAAATGCAAACCTAGTATTGACAAAGTAAAAGAAATATCATTAGTGTGGCAGAGGCTGCTGTAGCAATAAAAGAAAAAACATTAAAAAAACCCTGGATTATACAAATGGGTCAGTCTCCAGTGACCTTATGCTCTGTTACGGCATCAAGTTAGTTTTCTCGCTTTTAGCAAACAGAATAAAGGATAATATTTTTACCTTTCAATTTCAAGTTGTTGTTGTGGATTTTTTCTAATGTTTTGTATTCCTTGAATTAACAAAGATTATATGAATTTGTTAATTGCATTCTTTATTTAGATAAAAATGTAAGTTTTGAGAATTGTGAGTATTAAAAAAACCCAGGGATTTCAACTTTTCGGATGAAAAAATCCACCTGATTGTGATTGATCAAGCTGGCATTCATCCATGCTCCCAACATTGGGATAACACAAGGATAGAAAATATTGCCACTACATTCCCAAAGGCTATTTACAATAATTATACAACATTAGTATCAGTTTTCCATGGAACAGTATCTCTTACAATCATTTTAAATGCATAAATGGTAAATAATTGAAATAAATGAAGACATACATAACTCTTCATTCACCAGAAGACTTTTTAAATACAAGCCCTTTTATTTTATGCTAGACAAGGCAATGCAGATGAAGTGCTTCGCTCAGTAAATAAAGAGGGATGATCTTCTACAGGAAAGTAAATCTTGCTTGAAGGTATAATCGGTACTGTACTGTTTGTTAGTGCAAATCCAGCTTATGTACAACAATATAGGAATCAAGTCAGCTCACTGGTGCCTTCACATTCGAGACCGTTTTCAGTGACAAAAGGCACTGCACTTAATAATTTTAACCTCCTAATCTTTTGCCTCTACCTCAGAAATGACAGATATGTTCCTGTTTTAACGAAATGCGCAAGCTGTCAGACAGTAAGTGTACTTAACGTGCTGCACTGTATGAAGTGCCATTAGGACACATCTGTATAGTAGAACACACATATTCTTTGCAGTACTGAGAATTTATTTTGATTTCACCTGAGGCAGCAGGATTTTATTCTGGCAAAATTAGAGTGCAAAGTCACTTGATTTTCATCCCCTTTGAGCAATGTGTAGTCAGGAATTGTTAATGGTGTTCATTTTAAAGCTGAAGAGTGGTATTAAGTACTTCATGTCTAACACCAGGAGTGCTTTCACAAAGGAGAAAAAGAAGATGTGATCTAGTCTCATTTCTAGAAGGTGAATTCAGTCATCACCACTGAAATTAAGAGAAACCCGACAAAATTTTAAAAATTTTGAAAGGACCTTTGAAAGTTAAGGGAGTTTATTGTTTAAAGTTTAATTCCTGATAAAATAGTTCATTCTATCTTTCTATCTTATCTTTCTATCTAACACTGTTTGTGTTATAATATATATACATAGACTACAGAAAAAGCCTCAAGGTCTATGCTTCTTATTGTGAACAGGAGTCACCATTAAAAGATCAAGATTTGCCAACATTTTCAAATGCAGCAGCATACCATAATTACTTTCTATTCTAGGCATAGAATTGGATTGTAACTGTTGGCAAATTCAGATTTTTGAATGGTGCCTGCTTTAAGTAACAGCCTTTCAATTATATGCACTAGCAAAAAGCTGCCAATACCCTGTTCTAGCAACCCAGRTATAAAAGAGCATTTTGAAGTGCCACATGAAAAAAGATAGTGGTGAATAATAAGCTAGAAAATATGCTTAAAGAATGACTTTACTATCGTTACCGTGTACAATTTATACAGGAAGAGCTGAGGGCTGGCATCTGTTTCTTAGCTCACTTCTGTGCACTGCAAGCTTAGTATTGTTTGCCTGCGGCTATTTTTGCACTTATTAAGAATCAGTCAATCATACAGCTCCTAAACAAAAAAAAAATGATTTGGTGGCTGCATTTACTTCGATAGGTCTCCAAATGTCCAAATTATGTTTTTTATATGCAAGGTCGAAAAAAATTGAACTTCCTACATTCCTCCTAATGACATGTATTAAATTTTTTAACCTAAGTACATACCATTAATAACTCTTTGTAACGCCACAATTTGACTTATGAGAAAGAGAAGGTTTGGTGTTAGGTAATCAACTGCATTTCTTACTTAAAAATGCCTGGAATTACATCTAGGTTTGCTTTATCAGTATTCATCCAGCAATATCTTCTCTCAGGTACAGACTGATGTAAATTGTTTCCAAGATATCTATCCTGGCTCCACTGAATTATTGCTTTTGCATTTGTTCTTCTTCCTGAATAGAGCAGATTTGAGAGGTTAGAAGGTGCCATATCTTTTCAGTATTTTTCATTTGGAAAATAATTTTTGAGAATATTATTACATGAGTGTTCGGTCACAGAATTTCAAGCTTTTTGTTTTCTGGTAAGACCGGTGAGCCTTGCAGTCATCCATACGCAATGTAAGGTTACATACTGAGTTTGATCTTCACTCAACTCTGTAAACTGCAAACTGAACMAACCTCATATGGAAGATGTTTTTTATTTCTTGAAATTTTACTGTCTCAGTACTGACTCTTAAAGAAAATCTGTTTACATTGAAACCAAACCAGACCCAAACACCTTTACTGTGGGAAAGGCAAGAGAAGTAGATTAGCATTTTAAATTCTCAGTGATGTTGGCTTACACTATAATTCCAGTTCCATGCATTCTTGGACTTCAACATCAGAATTTCTCTGCTTGGTCCCCAGCTTACTAGAGTCATGGAGAAGGCTTCTCAAGAGCTGATATATGAGGAAAGACTGATACTATGATTTGGAAAACTCCTTGAGCTGCCGTTCAACGTGACAGTTTCTTTCTAAACATTCTGGGGTTTGTTTTCAAATGTGAATCAGGAAGAAGTGCAATTCTGAAATCAGCATGGTTAAATTGCCTAATTAAATATGATAAGAGGTTTTAGTTTTCAGTTGTTGACTAGACTCCTGTAGAGTGATAAAGGCATGGTTTAATTGCACATTAGGCGAGTTGTGGATGAAAAAGACAGACATGGAACAGGGCTCATCAAAGTGTAGTCGTCGAGAATCCCATTTAGATTCTACAGAGAGAATCAGACCCTAGCAGGGAGTGATTTCTCTCATCCTAAAGTATCTAGAGTATATGGGTAAAATAATAAATACAACTTTTTGGCTGTAAAGAGAGCCTGAGTGTGTCTATCGGAGGATAGAAATATAGTATAGGTAAGGTGAAGTCTAACTTTAGTTAAAATATAATAGAATATATCATGTAGAAGGCACCCATATTCCTTCCAAAAAATCTTAGATGAAAAAAAGGAGTATGTATGCAGTGCAGCACATGTATATTTAGTCTACAATGCACAATCTGCATAGGCAAAGAGATAAATATGACATCCCTGAGTGACATGGCTTGATGGAGAAGGCAAACCTGTCTCCAGAAGTGACAGCCTTAGTAAAGAAAGGCATGACTGTTGTATAGTTCCTGCACTTTTTTTTTTTATTTCTTAGTAAGAAATCTAATAAAAATAAGTCTGAAAACACTTGTGGTTTCTTTTTTTAAATTAGATCAATATCCAGGTCTTAGAAAGTTTAACTGCATTTCACTGTCTTTAATGATTCTAATGCTGATGAGCACAAGGATGAAATAACTGATCCCACCTCATGAAGAATCAGAGATAAAATGTCAATAACTTTAAAGAAAAACAAAACCTCCTGCAGTTTCTCACTTATGACATATTTTCAAATAAACTGAAACATTTCCTTGAATTTGTGATTAAAACAGGACATGATTCTTTGGCCCTCACTAAAAATAAACTGTGCTGATGACAAAGCAGACTTTCTGCTTTTCTGGTAAAGTAGCAAAGAGGAATTTGGTGAAGCCTTAACATTAGTAGTGCCAAGAGAAAAATATTATTAATTCACTTAGACTTTCCTATATATTATTATATTGTCATTTCTTATGGACTTTAATAAACCAAATCACAGTCTGATTTAAACTGAAGGCACTGGGGGAGCAGAACAATGATGCAGAAGGCAGCTGTTGGATGCAGAAAATAAAGACTGAAAACCCAGAACAATTTTTTTCTCTCTCTCTGAGATTATAATCTCAAATATTCTTTTCAAGAATAATAGCTAAAAACAGTTCATACAGAAGTGTGAATTTTACACTGGAGTAATCCCTTTAAATGATTACTTGKTAACAGGCAGCCTGATGGAAACCTACATTAGAATTAGGTAGATATAGGTAAACTATATGCATGATTATAGCAGAAACTAATTAGAAGGTTAGAAATAAAAGTTAATCAAGCCTTCCTGCTCACGTTCTTACAATCTTTGCATTTTTCAGTGGCAGCTTTGTTTTAGAGAAGGAAAGCTCAGAGCAGAGAAATGGTTCTGAGATAGACTCATGAAGAAAAGCTGTGTTAATCGTGGGGAAAGACAGCCCTTATAGAAAGCTGTAGGTTTCCCGATGCAAGTCAAAGGTGCTTTGTTATTGATGCTTCAATACCTAGTCCAAACGAAGAGAAAAGGATGTTGGAAAAAGAGTTGCTATTTCGAAGTAACAGCAGCATCTACTGCCCACGTCATTGCGCCTGCTGTGGGTGTGGGTGCTAGATGGGCAGCCTCAGGATGCAGCTGGCCGTCATGCCCTGGTATACTTACTAATCAGCAATAAAAGTACAAACCCTAGTCTGACTCTAGATTGATCCTACCAATCCCTTTTGGTCCAAGTAAAATGATGTACTGTCCTATACTCTCTCATCAAAGGAGCGTAGCAATAGTAGATGTCAACAGCCTTTCTCTGTGGCACTGAATTATGTTCCTATGATTTAAAAAATAAAATTGAAGCAAGTAATGTAAAAATGCACTTAACTGATCAGTGCTGTTCAAGTGGAAACAATGACAGGCAAGTGCTTACATGGATTGCTTGAGGACAGGCTTGTAAGGAAAATAGTGTACAGTTCACTCGTATGAAGGAAGCAAGAATGTACCAAAGTCATTTAGTGAAATGTTAATGGTAATTTTTAAAAAGAATTGCAGTGTCTTGAAATCAAGGAGGAAGTTGACRAGCTTTTGCAAACACCTATTCAACCCAGGTCTTATGTGCCTAAACTCTTTTAAAGTTGGAATGTAAACCAGGGACTTTTGTGTTTGGTTTTTGGGTTTTGGGTGGTTTTGTTTTTTCTTAATATGAGAATGCAGGATATGGTTTAGCAGGAATATTGTTTAATATCCAATAAGATCCTCAAACACTGTCCTTTTCTTCTAGATAGGGTTTGATGGGTTTGGGKTTTTTTTCCTTAGAAATTTACATTTTTAAGTGTAAAGTCCTTTTTTTAAGTTGCTTCCAAAAAAGATTTAAGACCTAATACAAATTCTGTAATATGCTGTGACATTTATTACATTGACTGCTTTGTCCTTCAATAATATTCTACCAAGGACAGTAAAAATACTAAAACAAATGCACAGCCCTTCTGCATCACTGCGATAATTAAGCCCAGCAAAATGACTCCTAAAAATGACTCCTGACTTATGCCAGGGGCCAGTTCGGTTCCCAGCAGCCTTAAAAAATTAAGATGGGAAGATGACAAAAAGGTGGAGGAAAGCATGCATGACTTACTATGATTGGTCTATCTGAACAGTCTGCTTTTGGCATTATATAGGGTATATTGCACAAGCTGACCTCTTTTCAAAGGGAGTCACACCTCTGGAGAGGGCATGCCAGAGGGCGAACTCTGTCATTTTTTGAAAGGGTTATTGAAGGCCACTGGCTGAGTAGATGGAAAAATGAATGAGAATTTCAGAACCTGGCCTAATGGAACAGTCTGGATAACAATTACTCTTATGACAAAGTTTTTGGAAGCAAGAGCTCCAGAAGGAGTCTAACGTAGTAGGATTCCATCATAAAATCCTACCTTGAAACAGTACTTCTTTTCATGAATAGTGCAGGATTTCTCTCTTTAGAGGTAAGTATTTACAGGACCTGTTGAGTGCAAGAATAGTTCTTTCCTCTTTTTTTGTTTTGCATATAAATTTCCACTTAGCYCAGTTGTTCCTTTAACCAACATAACTGTATCTTTATTCTTCAATTTTTGGAAAAGACACCAGAATTCATACAGTTTTGTAACAGAACCTACACTGTAATTACAAATGAATTTCATGTTATGATTTTAGTGTCAAATCTGTCATTGGACTTTAAACTGCCAGTGGCAATGCAATCATTATTCAATGACTTGTGCATAATGATAAAAACAACCTTTTTTTCTGCATATACTCCAGAAAAAAATCTAAATTTACTGACTTCATTTCTGTTCTGTCTTTGCTGAAAGCTGCCATTACATGAACTCTTAAAACTGCTGAAAGGATGATGGAAAAAGTAGTTTGTATGAAGCAAACTTTAAAATCAAGCCTAATATATGTGGTGTGTGTGAAAAAAAMCAAGGCAGATTAAAGATAGTGAGTTTGACTGGATGTATGAATAGTGAATATTTACCACATAAGATGTATAAAATATTCCAGAAATACCTTTAAAATATTGTGACTAACAGTAGAACTTTTTGAGACAGTGGATAAGCTAACTAAAGACTAAAATATGATGGCAAATAAAGAACATGCCTTAGAGAGGGGGAAGGTTGCCACTTGAAGAAGCATTTGCATTTTGGACACCGGGGATCAAAGAAGAGCTGAGCACCATCAMAACCATATTTAGTAGGATTTAGTATCCACATTCTCTTGAGATGAGAAAGCATAAGGCATTAAGAGTGAATTTTTGTGAAGCAAGCAAACATGTTCAGCATAAAGAAAACATCAAATACTTTCCAGTCTGTGACTGGCCACACATGTGGAGAGAGATGTGTCCCCTTCTCTCAGACATTAGTTGGTGGAATAGAGGGATGAATTGCCCTTTGAAGCAGTTTCACTCTTCCAATTGGTGGTAGGGATGACTTAAAGGACTGGATTAATTAACTTCTTGATGGCTATAATGAGTTGAAGTATTAATCTTGTGAAGTTCAACAAAGGAAAATGCAGAGGTTTGCAGCCAAGGAAGAATAGCCTCATACACCAGTACAGGCTGGGGGCTGAATAGCTGGAAAACAGCTTTGCAGAATACGGCCTGGGAGTCGTGATGGACAGCAAGTTGTGCATGAGCCAGCAGAGCTCCCTAGCAGCAAAGAGCAACAGCCTCCTGGGCTGCAGTAGACGGCGTCACCAGCAGGTAAGGTGGGGTGCCTTCCTCTCTGCTAAGCACTGGTAGGACACGTCAGTAGTGCTGTGTCCCATGCTGGTCTCCCCAGTATGAGAGAGACATGGACTTACTAGGGCAAGTCCAGCAAAGGACCACAAAGATTGTTAAGGGCTTGGAGCATCTGTCATATGAGGAGAGGCTGAGAGTGCTTGGGATTATTTAGCCTGGAGATGAGAAAGCTCAGGTGGATCTTATCCATGTCTGTAAGTATTTGATGGCAGGGCTATAAAGAAGAGGGAGTCAGTCTCTCCTCAGTAGTGCCCAGTGAAGGGAAAAGAGACAATAGGCACAAATGGAGAGATAGGAAATTTCACTTATACATAAGAAAAAAAATTTACTTTTAGAATGGTCAAACACAGTGGGGTTGTGGAGTCTCCATCCTTTGAGATATTCACAACCCAACTGAACACAGCCCTGGGCAACCTGTTCTGTCTGACCCTGTTCTGAGCAGAGATGTGGTATTAAAGGATTTCCAGATGTCCACACCAACCTCAACCACTCTGCAATCCTGAGTTGCTGTGATGAACTCTATGTAAAAAGGGAGGAGGACGAGCACAGGGGTATGTTTTTTAACTGGCATTGGACATTTGGGTTTGTGCTGATTTCTCTAACCGCGGACATCAAAAGTGTAGACATACAAGTCTGAGATATCCACCATAGCCTCTACCTGTAATTTATGCAGAGAAATGAGCCCTTARCAATGTGCTGACCTATCTCAGATGCTTATTTGAAAATAAGATAGATTGCTCTCTGGAGGTGGTTTTTTTTTTCCTCTGGTGACTGCAATGCAAGTTCAGTGTCCAGTTTGTTCCAAGGTATTTAAAAGTTATATATCAAGAAAACTGTATTCAGTCAAGAGAAACATTCAGATCTTCACTGTATTTCATTAACTATCATATACCTACCATAATGCTTTTTTCATGCTAACAAATGTGTAAGATATGCCCTATTCCAGTATGTAGAGTATTAAAAAAAAAAAACCACCAACTTGGAGCAACTGAAAGAGATTGGTATTTTAATGGTTAAAATACACAGACTGTTGATCTAAGAATTGTTCCATGAAGTTTATATAAAGTCATAATGCACATCCTCCTAATTCAGTCAGACATTAAAGGCTAGAGTCATTGTGAGCATACCCTAAAAAATGGAGGTGTATTCATTATGCAGATGCAAACATCTGTATTTGTGTGCAAATCCAGGGTTTGAATATATGAACAGTGGTAACTGCATGCACTGTGTTACACTAGAGGGAACAAGAGACAAAGAGGAGCCGTGCAACAGTGGAATTCCCTCAAGGAATACTCTCTGATTCATCCGTCACATACTGAAGCCTTTTCAGAGGGTGCCAGACCTCTGGAGAGGGGATGCTGGAGGAGGAGCTCAGCCACAGTTTGAAACGGTTCAGAGCTTGTTTATCGCTGCTCAGCTCAATTCTGCTAACCTCGACTGCCCTCCCCAGTATTCCTGTGGCTCTCACCTGCAAGAGTAGCTTTTTCTGTCATCTGCACACCCATGTGTGGCCAGCCGCAGCCTGGAGCATATTTAATGCTTTCTTTATGCTGAACATACCTGATTAAATGAATCGTCAGTATAATCCCACTGAATTCACTACCACTTTTGTTTAGCCCATTCTACCTTGTAGTCATCAATGGAGACGTAACATCTAAAAACAACTATACAATAGCCACTGTTTTTGGAAGTTTCGGATATCATCCCCATTTTATGCTCTGTTACTACACAGCAAACAGAGGGAACTAATTTTAACTAACCACATCCAGCACCAGTGTTGTGCTGACATCAAGGTCAATATGCAAGCAGAGTAAATAGGAAAGTGATGTTTATGTTCAGCATCATTAGAAATGAAAGCATATAGAAAAAAACCCCACAACATGTTTTCCAAATGGAAAATAACATGTATTTTAAAGCATTCAGCAGGTGACTGTAAGCAAAAGAGAGAGAAACCCTTTGAAAATATGAGTCATTCAAAAGTTGTGTTGCATTCTACTGAGAATAAATCAAGTAACTTAAAAAGAGATCCGAGCATTACATAATTTTTATTTTAGTTTGTTCCTCCTTTCAATTACAATGAAGTCAGTGTCCTTATTTTAGTATAACCAGTCCAAGACTGCAAACTTAGGCCAACAGCGGGGTGTCTGTTTCTCAGCTATATTTTTAGTTGCATTTTAGTTTTCTATAAAACAGTTTCTTGAAATCATTGCCATAGCTCTTCACGTTAACCACGAGGGTTAATGCAATGTGTATGTATACACATTTGGCCAACCTATGTGTATAAAGCTGATATATATATCACATGTATCATGCAACTGTTTTTTTTATATGAGCCAGGAGCAGAGATTGGTGGAAAAAAGAGAAGGAAGGATGTGGAGTGGTGGAAGGTATTTCCTTCAAAACTTCACACATCATCAATTGCGGTGACTTATCTGACCTGCCTATACAAAATCACTCTAGCTACATTATGTATTTGATTGCAAAAGTGAAAGAGTAAGTTAAGACAGATAAGAAACAGCATCATTTTATTACATATTTTTAATGTAGCCTCTCAGCCAAAATCCTGAACTTCATTTAAGAAAGACAGTAAAAGATCTGTTAATACAAATTTAATTCCATTTAAAAAAAGTGCATTATAAGCAATAGTAGGAAACATTGTCATTCCCCCCCCCCCGCCTCTCCTTCGTGGGTAAGACCTATTTTTGAACTGTTCTCATTCAGAGAACGAGTTGCTACTTTTGGCTTTGTTCCCGGAGTACTGCGTACTTGGTGGTGTGTGAGGCATTGCCTCTTGGGGAAAAGGGAGGAGGGGGACTGAATCACAGTATTTAATTCTTAATGATTGTTCTGCATGGTCAAGAGGACACAGAGCAGGCAATGCTCTTTATTCATTACTTACTGTTACAGCTATTGGCAGCCAGCCCTTTTAATTTAGTTATCAATACTCAATGCCTTTAATCTTTTACTTTAAAGCCAGTCTAAAATAAGTACTAGCCAATGAGCATCTGCTAAACAGAAATATTGGTGGATAGTTATGATTTAAGGCAGTGCTGCTAAGGGCCTACCAGTGTGAGTTCTGAGTAAGAGTTATTTGGTATTCTCTTGACATATCTTGTTTCTTTATCAGGATAGTTGCTTTTCTGACAAAATATCTGACAACTAATAGTGTGTGGAAAAATTCATTGGTGTTGCTAATAGATGAGCTTTTCAGATTATCCCATCCGTCTCCCTGTTGATATAGGACACTCTTTTAAAGTACATTTTCTATTACTAAATCAAGCTTGGATTTTAGTATCCCATGGAGTGGGATATCTACATTTCAGAGGTTACTGAATAACTAGAAAAGCGTCACTGACTGGGAAGTTTCTCTTTATATTTCTTGTCTTTGTTTTCCCATTCTGGCTTCTAATTACATCCCAGAATTCTGTATATTATAATTCCCTTCTTTTCTTGGGAGTTCTACTATTGCAAGCTGATATTATTCCTCCTTTTCATCACTTGTCCATGGTAGTTAGAGCACTGAGTTCTTTGGAATATTTAAGTGATTTAAGAAGTAAAGATCTAAGCATTTATTCCTAATTGCCTTTGTTCTCTGAAGAATTCCTTTCATTTTGCCAATCTGTGTCTAAGAAAGCAGTTCTTTTATTTGAACACAGTATTCCAAATGAAGTGGCTTCATAAGACAAGACGATAATCCTCTTTCTCTCCAATGATTTACCTGCTAGATTGTAAAATTTACTGCTGTGGAAATTCACTTGGTTAACAATAAATCCAAGGCTTGGCTCGTTTGTAGAACATGTGCACTGCGGAAGAACCTTTAACCAAGCACTTAATATGTATGYGGAGAAGAAAGAAGATGCACACCACTGAATTCATAATGCTGATTTCATCCTGGTCCTCTGAAACGGCATGTAGGGAACAGTTCAGTTGATCTGTAGTAGATGTCTACTTTGGAGTGGGTTGAATATCTCTCTGGATCTGTTGATCAAATGGACTAAGGCTTCGCTTCAGTTGTCCGTGCATAGATGTCTAATGCTATTAGAGATGCCTCAGGTATACCTACCTAGCCTCCAGCCTCTTCAGAAGAGTGTCCCTGAAGTCCTCTGTCATATCTGCCAGTTCCATGAGGTTGTCTCAGATACCCTAAGAACGTTTTTTAAATGGAAAAGCAATAGACATCTGTGTTTAGACAGCTGGCTGAAACTCTAGTATTTTACTGACTAGACTGGGGTCTTGGTTATCTAATTCACATGTAGATACCTAAATTTGGTGTCTCAATCTGTGACTCAAATCTCATTCACTTCAATGTCTACAGCTGAATGAGAGGAATCTCATCGCTATATGAGGTGATATTTTGCTATCTGAACTAAAATACCCAGTAGGTACTGAGTAGGACAAGGGACATTTAGAGGAGAAGGATTTACCACCTGGCTTATTTTTGTTGTCTTTCTTTTCCTTGATCACAGTTTGCAATTAAATAGTCTTTCACTACATTGTGTTTATTACAGGTACTATTTTGTTCTCTTTGTTGCTTATTTTGTAAAAAAGCTACTCTACAAGTGAGGTCAAACATGACAGCTGTGCCTGTTTAATAGTATAAGCTCTCATAAACTGGTATATAATTGCTCTCACATTGTCCCCTCTTTGTTCTTTTCAAAATCTTGTCTTCTCATTGAATGGGTTTCTCTAATAGATTAAAGCCATGCTTTTCACAGCAATTCCAATAACACTGTTATTATCTCTGACTTCCACCAGTATATTTCTTCATTTGTCCATTTCTTTTSTGACAACCGATTTCTTTTTCCCATAGTGAGTTCAGTACTGTCAGTTTGAAGCCCTAAAGAACTTAATAGCAGCTTCACTCAACATTTGCTATAATCAGAAAAGCAGTATCAACCACACCAAAGGGAAATTCAGGGATTCTCATTAAAATTCATGTGTTTTTTAAAAACTCTAAAACATATCTTCACATTCCTCCTGGACCTCTCTGACTGCAAACTGAAGAAGAAAACACACCAGTTTACTACTAGACCACATTTGAAAAGTTATCTCCAAATCACAAAGATTAGAAAAAAATGCAGTGAATGGGTGGTGCTACAGAACCTGATTGTTCTCACTTGAGAATATTTTCTAATTTCCGTGGTTCAGTTGAATTTTCAAGATATCTTGTCTGCTTTTTTTGCCTTTGATCTACCTGGAGAATCCAGGCCATTAACAGTGACTCCAGCATCTTTGGGAGTACTTTAGCCATGAATTGAATCTTATGCCCTGTTTCACACACTTCTGCACTCCCACAGTGTAGCTGTTCTGTCCCAGCTGATTAACTGATGATGAAGGACTCAGTTCAAGGAAACACTTGTTTAAAATCTTGTGTAAAATGTCATTTAAACACGTGCTCACAGATGTATTCTTCAATTCGCCTAAAATATGTCTTTATATTTAACACGTTTAAACAGACTTCCTGCATAAGGATGCATCAGACAGCTAGCTGMTTTGTGGCGTAAAGAAAATACTGGTGATTGTAGGTAGAGATGAAGATTAACAAATTAATTCTGCTGAAGTTTGTGTGGTTTCCCACTTCACTCTTTCTTTTCCCAGTATTAACACCTTTTTTCCTACATTCCTGTTTTAAATGTCACAAGAATCAAATACGACCTCCAGCAGAACTTTTTTGACAAACTGTCATTAACTGTTAGTCCCTCTTAGGAGGGGGGCAGCTAACTAGGCCTGTGAGTGTCACCAGACAATTCTTTATCAAGAAAGAGTCTTTATTTCTATGATGTGTTTCTCATATAGATGTTTGTTGGAGTTTTTTCCATTCGCTGTTTATCTAAGTTGGAATAATCATGGATGGCTTCTTTAAGAGCCATACAGACAGTGTCAGTTTTAAACTGAGTGTCTGCACTGATTTTTCCCTTTAAAGAATTTTTCAAATATTGCCTGTTACCCTTTTTAGAGAATGAAAATGTACAATCAGGCTAAAACTTTCTCGTACGTTCAGCTCTTTCGTCATTCCAGCTCATATACATCTGTGAATCTTCTGCAGCAGAAAAGAAAAAGAAATTGTGATAGCACACTAAGAGAAGTTGAGAGGAGCTATTTTTTATAGATACACAAACATTTTCTTTGGAAAATTAAAATGGTTTAGATTTTTTAAAAGTATCCATTAAACAAAAAAAAGTCAGTCGCTATAAAGTGTAATGGGGTTGTCACGTGTCAGCTTCAGTCTCTGTCACCTTGGTTGTTCTGATTGAAAGAACTTGTTGTGCATAATATTGCAACCAACAATGCCTTAGGAATCTCAGGGCTGCCACAGACAGAGCTTGTAAATAACAGCTTCAGAGGCTGACATTTATTACAAGCAGAAATCAGTGGGCATTCTGCAGCTAGGCCTGAAGTTCAGTGTGGCTTGACCACCCTCTTCCCATTTACAGAAAGGAGGATCCATTGACCCACAGTCCCAGGAACTCCAGTAAATACATAATGATCATACCACCATAATTTCTCCTCCCCAAATGACTGCTTTCCTGTCTGTGACAGACTCCCTCATCACAGTGTCCTGTTCAAAACTGTAGGCTTTAAACAGCTGCCATTAAACAGCTCCTTTTTTAATGCACCTAAACCAACAGTGTTTGTTTGTAAAGGTAAGTATTTGTAAGAGAAGTACTCTTTAAAGTCTGAGAAATATTTTAAATTAGCTAGTCCTTTCCTTAGCAGCAGCAAGAATCAGTATGGTTTGAAACAGTTAGCATTTAATATGCTTGTTCACTGTGTTAATTTTCCCCAAGTCAATTTTTAAAGCTAAAATAATCTCCCTTTGGCTTTATATAGCCAGCTTTATAACTGTAGCCATTTTTAAATTCAGCTCCCTTATTGTCTATGCATATGTGAAGTAGGTGATATTACTCAAAAAGCATGGGCTTAAATTAGCTTGATACTAATACATATTTAAGAGCTTAACAAGCCTGCAAGAAAAATAATGGTCTTTATAAACATTAGAATGGCTCACTTGCAAGCCTTTTTGTTTAGTTGTGTTTTCCTACTTGCACTTTCAAAGGAATGATGAAATGCACAGAGTAAAGAAATAAAGCCTATTATATTATCCGTGTAGAAGGGAAAAGTTTATTTTAGTTCCGCTAACAAGTTTAGAAACTCTTGAATTATTAGATTTGCTGTGAATTAAAACATACAATGTCTGTTAAAAAAAGTGGGAGATTCTGTTAGGCATGTTAGGATCTGTTATGCTACATAAATACATCTATACCTATATAAGAAACATTTCTCCAAACATCCTAAATATATAGCTGATTATGAAATGTAGACTCCTACTGTGTGTATGTAATTTTATCTGGACTTCTGTTATCGTCAGTAATTAAATACCATAGTGATGGGTTTATTGCAAGTATGAGACAGTGCTAAGCAAAACAGAAATTATAATGAAATTTGAAATGTCAGTGACAATTAGCTGTGTTATGAATATTCATTTCATATTCATTCTGGATAGTGCCATTTTTCACTATCTTTAATGACTGAATAGTGTTTCAAGAAATAGAGATATAAATAATAGTCATGTGATAATTAATGTGGTCTTTCCTGCATGTTGTAGCACTTGTCGAGTGCCACGTGGGCTAGAGCAATGACTAGAAAGTTAATTTCAAACATGGCCAGCTCAATGTGTTTAGCAGGACCATTTGACATTCTTGCAGAACTGCTAATTTACAGGAAGATAAAAATCTGCTTGTAAGTGTTTTTACTCATGCAGCAGTCTCATTACAGAGGCTGAGTGCTACACTGGAATTACACAAGTGTAAATCCGGACCCTGCATGAGGGGTGAAAAGAAATGGAGTAATATTGAAGCAATGCTCCCAAAGAACAGTCACCTCCAATTAATTTGGGGAAATCTGATTCACTGTCCTGCTTTCAGACTGCCACATGCATGTTGACAGAAAACTAAGTATGTGCTTAAATGCTTTTTTTCAGTCAGGATGGAGGCATCCATGTTAGTGAAAGGGGTAGCACTCTGTGCAAAAGGTAGTCTTTGGCTATGTGATCATAATCTATTTTGAATACTTCTTAACATTAATACTGTTCTGCTAGTATCTTCTACAAAGGTTGTGGTATAACCTCCCAATGTTGTGCTAAAAAGTACTGGTGTGCACTCATACAGATGAAGTGCATTGAGTCTTTCATTCAGTACCAATATGTGAAGCCATGGAGTCCATGGAACAATAATGGGATCTTCCCTGAGTCTGACTGAATGTTTTGAAAAGAAAGTCATGGTTTCAAAAAAAAATAAAAAAATACGTAGCTGAAAACCAAAAGCCCTCAGAGAAAGAGCATCACACAGAAATTTTCCTTTTAGATTACAGAGCAATGCAAACGAGCATAACATTTGTTAAATTCCTTCTAGAGGACCTCCTTTGTGTAAGCCTAGTATGAAAATAAGTAAGACAAATGCATTACTGCCACTCCTTCTGCATCTCACAAATCCCTGTCTTTTATTCGGTACCCTGCTTCATCTTGCATGTGAGGGAATTGGAAAGAAAACAGCTTTGAAATTACTTTGTTACAGCATGGCTAGTAAAAAAGCTGATAAAGCATATATGTTAGTTGATTATGTCCATAGTCTCTATTATTTAAAACTCAAGCTTGTATTTTATAGATTATTCCAGAATATGGTTTTCATCCTCTGTGAGAGAAAAAAAAAAAAAAAAAAAAAAAAAGAAGATAAAAGCAATAGGGAGAACATTCTTGCTTTGCAGTGTGGAAAACTAAAGAAGCAAAGCACAACACAAATGAAACTGCATCTGGTTGTGAGGGAGGACTGTAGGCAGAGCCCCACAGTACAGCTCTGAGCGTCCCAGGAGTCTCCAGGGTAATTGCCCCGGAGCATTCAAGAAACTTGGCTCTCAGTCAGTGAAGTGGATGCCTCAGAGAAGCTTACCTGTCATGAAAGAGTTTTATGCCACCACACTCTTAAGACTGAATATTCAAACTCTTGCCAGTGTGTACCCTGGGAAAATCTTGTGCAGCAGAGTTCTTTAATTTCCTGGCTAGGGCTTCTGACCAAAAGCTACTCATAAAGAATGAGTTCCCTCAAAATGTGATCAGGTTCCCCCACCAATGAACCAACAAAGCTGATTTGCTTTTAAACTTGGCTTTTTTAAGTAGTGAGGACATTATACGAAATGTCAATTGCAGAAAATAGACTTGGATTGCATGATCATAAGGTAATTGAGTTTTAATTAAATGGAAAAGTAAATAGAGGCCTGTAATTAAGGGTATCAGTTTCAAATAGGCAAGCTAAATTAGACAAAAGTAATTAATTACTCATATGGGCAACATAGCTCAGATCAACGTTTCATTTGAATGTGAAAGGGGCCTCGAAGTCCTTTGTCTTGCATGTCCAAAAATGTTCTTGAACTTATATCCCAAGCAGAGAGCTAGAAGACGTTGCAGAAAAGCTCAAAACTGGATAAATAACCAATACAAATGAGACATTAGGATTAAACAGAGAAACTGCAAAGGATGTAAAACCTTACATCTTGTAGAAGAAGATGAGAATTCCCAGAAATCAAACTGAAATGACATTTTTATGGGGCATTAGACCTGACAATGTGCTTATTGACCATGCAAATACAAAATTAAAGAAGGAAAAGGAAAAAAAAAATTGCTAAGGACATTAAAAGTAGTACAGCTGTTGCCATCAAATTAAATTGATTTGTTTTTGTTTTCAGTACAAGTAATGTTGAACAGTAATGGTAGTATGGCTCGAAGTTTCAGTGTACCAGATAGAAGGCTTTTTGTGTTCAAATTGTTCTATTTGAGAAGTGAAGTTAAATTGGATAGTGGACACTAGATCCTTATTAGAAACACTGGTGGCTAATCAATCCTACAGCGTATTGGGAGACAGTAAGCGAATAACTTAAAAATGCCTAACCCTTGCCTTCAATTATAACCTCATAGTCATAATGCAGGACTGTTTCCATCCTTGGTTATTTGGTTTAAACTACTTAGTTAATCTTATTTATATTTATCTATTTCTAACTGTAATAATAACTCTTATTTCCCAATTTGCTACTTTTCTTTTCCCAAGGCTAAAACAAATATTATTTTAATTTAGCTTATCTGACCGAAAGCCTTAGCAACAACACTTGTCTTTTATTTGTTTCCTCATTTACCCCAAAGTTAATGGTCTTATTATAACAGTTTCCTCCAGGTCCTCAGACTATACTCTGTTCATATGCTTTTTTTGTTATTAACTCCATCACTTCTGCGTCAGGCCTTCCACAAATATGAGTTGCTGTGATAAGGTGAATGTTACTTACCCTTGGAAGCACCAGGAGAACCACACCCTGGAGTTAATGAGAAGCACTAATGCCATTGCACAAGACACAAATTAAACTTCATGTAGAATGCTATGGCTAGTTGTACTCAGCATTCAAGGTTATTTCAGACTGGAATGTGTCAAGAAAAGGGTTAGCATAATAATCAGAAGAAAACTGTTTTGTAAAATAAGCTCATTTTTTTCTTTTTTGAAAAAAATGGGCTTTGTGGCTCAGTCTAGAGAACTGAATCCTGTGAGGGTGTGTGATTGCACATTAGACATAGGCAAGAAAGTAAACACCAACAAGAATAAACTGTTTTAAGGACAATACTAATACAAGAGCAATTGGATGATAATAGTAGCCATAGACAATGGTGATCTTAAAATTAAAAGGTTTCTGATTGTCAGTGGAAGTAGGCCTCTTAATAGGAGAAGTAAGCTAAGACAGTATAACCAATTTTAATGTATAGTGTGATTGGTGCGATCAGTGTATGAAAGGGATGAAATTTATATATTCAGGGGTCTGATGGACCCTTAAAGTCCTGTATTCCTTTGCTCTTTTTAAAGGGTACAATTTGTGTTCCTTGAGTGTTGGCCTTTCTCATTGCCTATACTGTGTAAAAAACAGGGTGGTTTTTTTTTTTTTCATTTGCCGATCCAATTGAAAAAATCAAGACAGAGTCAACTGAAACAGACTTTAATTTTATTGTCATTGTATCCTTTTTTTGAGCAGGTAGGGAAATGTTTTACTTGGGTTTTTGGTTTTGGTTTGGTTTGGTTTTGAAGTGCAGGGTAAAGCTAGTCAAGAAATTCAAACTACATTTGCTAGTATTTTGGTCTCTTCTGGATTGTATTTCTGAGTGAAGTTCATAAAAAGAATGTAACCTAACTCCACTGCTGACCCAATCAGAAGACCATGGCCTTAGTTCCTTTTTTGGCACTCAGTGCTTCTATAAATATTAAATACACCAATTGTGCACATTCAGACCTCTGCTAAATCAGAGCTGAGCTCTTGTGCCTGCCCCTTGCCTGGATGCTCAAGGAAGCAGGAAGAGCTCCTTGTACCCTTTTGTCTGATTCACTGCAAGCCCATGCAAAGCCAGATACAATCTAGCCCAGATTTATCATCTGTCCTTCAAGTACCAGGGGGCAATACAAGGAAAGAATAACAGATGTAGCCATGTGTATAGTATCAAGTGGGAAATAACTCTGAGAAATGTTTTGCATTTAACTTTAAAACATTAAGAGAATCACTTGAATGACTGTCAGGCGGAAGGTCATTCAATCCTTGGAGAAAGAAGGAAAAATGTCCTATGCTGTGTCTGGAGATAGCTGAGATACAGATGGTACTTAAAGCAAGCTCTCTGACCCAGAGCTCAAAGTCTATATTGAAACTGACTCCCAGACCTAAATACTTTCTGTTCAGTCTAATAGGGCTGTGTAACATGCAAGATGGTGTGTATTTATACATTAGAATCCAGGAGAGCTCTATATGAAAAATGACTACAGGCAATGCATGCCAAGTATCTTTCTTCCTATGCATATCTAATAAATCCACTTCTATAAAAGTTGAAAATTATTCTTACGTGCTAGAATGTATCTTGTTATTATGTGGATACATATGGGAAATGAAGGGCTTACAGAGTTTTCCAAGCCCGCGAGGACCTTTTAAGGACTGAGCAAAATTACAGTTCTTGTATTCAGAGAAGTATAAAGCCTTTTTCCAGTTTCACCTGATATCCTGTGAGTTGGGAATAAGGTCTAGTGGTGATTCAGCTGGAGTGACTGGTATCTCTAGCATCCTACCAGCTGTCAGAAGGGCATAATGAGAAGCAATAGGTAAAACAGCAAGGGCTGATACAGGGAAACAGCACCATGAAAGACTCTGCCCATGGAGGAAGCTCAGGTGTACTGTATGCAGGAGCAGTGAATCAGGTGCCTCACAAGAAGTGTCAGCCTGAAATGTTACAGTACAAAATGCTGCAGAGCCAAAGCTCAGGAGGTTGCCGTGGAGCGGTGAAAGAACAACAGCAACAAAGCTGTGTGGTCAAAATCTCAGTGCTTTATATATGGACCTCTACACTTAACAGCTGACACTGTCAAGCTARCAAGGCAGAAATCATAAATGGTCATTGCAGTAATCACATTGCCACATGACTAGGCACAACCACAGCATTGTCCAGTGTTCTGTACCAATATTGCTAAACAAATCATGACCTGAGCTTTCAAAAAAGACTATGCTCTTTTCTTAGTACTCTGTTTACATAATCTCCTACTTTTTCTCCGTGTTTATGAGATTACTGTTCTTTTTATCTTTGCTCATTTTGCTAATAGCACCTCACAGTTTGTATTACAGAAAGCTGGTGCTATTAAAATTTGCATTATTTCACATATTCGCTTCCAGTTTATTTCTTCTGCAATGTTGTTTTCACATTGTGTCTTTACACCTTCTGTGTGCAACTGTGAGGATTTTGCTGTTACTTTAAGTGTATATGACCTTTTCAAAGAAATGATAGTCCAATCGAATGGTTAATGTTTTCTTAAGAGATATTCCAATATGCAAAGCTCCAGAATGTCACAGCCTGATCCAAAGAAAATTCACCAGAAAACTTCTTTTACAATTAATACTTTTTCTGTATTAACAGTTTGCCGAGACTTTTTGAAAGCTGTGGACTAAAACTAGTAATAAATGGAGTATGTGCTAGACAGCTTGCATTTTCCAATTAGAAAAATAGTCTGACCAAGTCAGAAGGAGCAACACAGAATGAAGGGTGTAAGTAAGCCAAGAAAAGAGTTAGAAGGTATAGGTTCGTTATGGAGAATAAAGATTGTTAAGATACCTTGTATCGGTAATGATGAAGCTTTGATAAAAACTGTGTTGCAGAAAGATTTGTATCTTACATTATGTCATGAGATCAAGAAAAAGTAAAGAACTCATGGAAAACACATTGTCTGTTTAATTGTTGGAGGAAATGAGAAATTTGACACTGAATAATCTCAGTCATAATTTGGTAGACATACATCGATTATGCAAATAAAATACTGTTTAAAATTTTGTTTTGCACAGGGTATCTCACATGTAAGGGAGAGAAGAAACTGTCCGGCAGAGTGTGAGTGCCAGGCATTTATGCAACAGACATTTTGACAACTCTTCCTTTATGCGTACCTCATGTGCACTGAAATAGTGTTGAGAGATAATAAAATTTCAAAAATTAAGCCTGCAGTGAAAAAGTAAGAAGGAGATCTCCCAGCAGGGGCCAGCASAGCTGGAGGAAATCTGTAAAAGGCTCTGTGGCAACTGTCCTTTCTCCGTATAACAGCACTGAAAGGGCCAAGGCAAATGGCAGGGCCTCCATTTTCTAACCCAAGACCTGGAGCATGAAAATGAAAGGTCTTTCCTTCTCCTGTGCACCCATGATCCGGGGTGGGGAGAGAAAGAAAGATGGAAATGTTGATCCATCTTTCCTACCCACTTGCTCCCATGATAGCTAAAGGAACAATACAGGTGTTTATAGCTTGATTAGAGAGAGAGATATCTTAAGATACCACCAAGGCACTGCCCCTTTCTTACTGTGGCTGCAAGAAGCAGGGCATTTGCAGTGGCCTGGTGAACTTCTGCCATGAGCTCATCCTCTGCTATGGCTGCAGTGAAGCAAGTCGGAGAAAAAGAGGACAAGAGGCATGAATGAGGTGTGCATCCGAGTCTCGGTCCTTCTTCCATGTCAAGGCACCTGCCTTGATATTCTGCTTCCTAGATGTCAAAGGGAAGTAAAGGGGAAGGACAAAAAGAAGGAGGCCCAGCGGGCAAAGTGGGGAGAGAGACACTTCATCCCTCAATACTATCCCAGGTTGTGGTGGTTGATTATCACCACTTTCAGTCCTTCGGTCACAGGTGTGGTGCCACCCCCCAAAGACAGCTTTGATTGCCAGGAGCTCATTATCTCAGGCATAATTCCTCTCAGTGGGGTGAGCTACMCAGAAAAAAAGGTACAGGTTAGAGCATCTGTTTCTACAGTAACAGGCCGGTGTTAGGATAAAAACTACAGTGAATACCCATTTTGCTTTCTCAAAAGCTGCTTGTGCTGCAGGCATCCATGAAAATCAAGCCCCCTTTTGAGTGAGTGCCATTATGGCAGCCACAATACCAGAAATCCCCTTCATGAACTATCCTTAGAGGCTGGTAAATCCTGAAAACCGTTGCCCCATGCTAGAACACGGCTGCCAACTTGTGATGTCATCAATCTCCTTGGAGTCTATGCGCAAGTCAATGTTGCCCACAGTTATCCCAGGAAATCCACTCTCTGTTGGTGGAAGGAGCGTTTCTTCAGTTTGACACAGAGTCAGCACTGGTCCAAGTGATTGAAAATGTCCTGAATGCCATCAATGCATACCTCTTGAGAGGTGCAGAGTACCAGGATGTCATCCAAGTATGCCACGGCATAGCTATGAAGCAAGTCCCTCAGGACAGCATTTACAGAATACTGGAATGTGGCTTGAGCATTGCAGAGACTGAATGGCATCACAGGATGCTGATAGTGCCACCTTGTAGATCCAGCATAGTGAACTAGGGAGCCTACTGCAGATGTTCAGAGCACTCCAGGATAAGAGGCTGGGGGTGCTGGTTCTTCAGTCTGATGTCTTTCTGCCTCCTGTAATCCGTGCAGGAGCATAGACTCCTGTGCTTCTTTATGAGAAAAAACCTGGAAGCCCCTGCAGGGGAATTGGAGGAGTAGATGAACCCATGTACCAGATTGTTCCTGAGGTACTGCTCGAGGGCTGCTGATTCAGAATCTGACCAGTCATAGGTGCTCCCAGAGAACACCTCCTCCAGAGGGTGCCCAGGTGGGGATCATACCATCAGAACGGTGAAAGGTCTTTTTGTATTAGATATGGGAAATGTGGAAGGCAGCACTTCTGTAATTCTAATGATTATAGCGTGCACTTCGCTTGTGCACATAGCTTAACAAAAGGTCTCCCTCAAACTAGAAGGATGCTTGGGTATTGAAAATGCTTGACACAGGGGGTAAAGACAATACTTTGGTAACATTTAAAATGCTAAATCTAGATATGCACATTAAATCCTATATACGTCCTTCTAAAATTGCCATAAAGAAACCTGAGGTCCCCTATTGAGCTGTAGCATACTGTATGTGGTAGATATATGTAACCCATTGAAATCAGTATATCACCTCAGCTTGAAAATGCCATCAGAATGTAATGCAGGAAAAAACAGCAGTGAAATGATACAGAAATGAATGATACCAGAGGCCTGCTAATAAAACAATATTATACCTTCTTGGTCAGTATGCCTAGTATACCTTACAGAAAATCCTTATTTATGATGTACAATATAGACTGCAAGTAGCCATGTGTACAGATATCATCTTGAAAACTACCATTGAGTTGTAACACCAAATGCACCCATTGTAATTGCTAACACCCACAGCACTCATTACAACCTATCATGACCGTGTTGTATGTGCCTTTCAGTCTTCTTGGCAGCTTGTTCTGTTTGAGGGGTGATTTGAAAAGGGAGCGTTTTCTGAAAAGGGTAAGGACAAATTGTTCCAATGATGGGCCAGGGGAGAAAATGGAAATGCAGAAATACTATGACAAATATGATGTTTGGCTTTGCTTCAGTCACTTCGGTACTACAGTATGTAGCATGCTCAGAACTGCCAGCTTCTGAAAGAATGGAGATTTCAGCATTGTCACAGTATTTAAAAACAAGACATCTGACAGTGAACAAAAAAACCTCAAGATTTTTCAGTCTTGTTGGATCAACAAGATTTGATTACTTAAACTGGCACTGTCAACACAAATGCCCTTCAAGTATTTTCTTTGGTGTCTCTATGTATTGCATTAGTCTAAGGTATATGCCATTCCAGAATTTTATCCTGTCTTGCACCATAGAATAGTTTCTAAATTTATACAGCCTGAAGCAGCTATTGAATTGAAAACAATGTCTTTGTCAAAGAACAATGCTTTGTGTCATAGAAAGAAGATATAGTTGATCTTGAATGCAGGAAAACTAGCTATGTAGTAATTAAAGTCTGTAAGTCAACTTTTACAGCAAAAATTCCAGTTTGAAGTTTCTTTTGAGAATGGTTTGCATTTTTGGAAGAAGGTGCAAGTAAAATATTTCAATAAACAGGCAAAAATTACTACCTTTAGGTGATATAACAGTACATCCTTCTGTACGTATACTACCACCCAAGTGGTAACATGTATGAATAGTGAGTTGGTTACATGGATTTAGAAGCATCCCTTCCAGTACCTTATGTTTGATATTGCCGAGTTCTTCTTGCTAAGCAAATAAGAAAAGCATTAAAATGGTCATTCATAGTCCTAGTTAGCAATATTAATTCCTTGAGTAGTAATGAACTTCACTGAAGGCTATGTGATACATTCTTAACTGTATTGCTTTGTCATGACAAGAGTTCTTTCCAATAGAAATGTCTCTTTTGGACTGAAAGGTGGTGTGATGACTTTTTGAATTAGGGGCAGAAACGTACGTTTTCATGCTTGATCAGCCACGTTCCCTTGCTTTTTACCGCCTGTATTCATCTGGTGTGTTTACACAGATATCTTGGTCATGTAAACAGAACAAATTCTCTGGAGTATGCTGTTCATGAACAGCAAAACTGTAGCAGCCATCAAACAACTTGGAAATTAGGCTTCTTCAGAGCAAAGAAACTATGTGTTTTTCTTAGCTCAAACTATAGTGAGGGAACTGAAGAGCCAACAGGAAAACATCATGAACTCATTAATCATAATCTGAGGGAACTTCAGAGGCATCTGTAAGAGTGTTTTATCTATTGATCCACATAGTGGAAAGAGGTGATTCACTAATCCTTTCATCCCAGGTGCTGTGGACAGTGCAGTACAGGTTGAGCCATCGCAACAATAGCTGTCAAGCTTGACCTCTGATAAGACAATAAATTCAAAGTTCTTTAGCCAGGAGCTGGATATGCTTAGACTGTCTTTGAAGAAAGATTGTCCAGCTTGAGTTGTAAACATTTTATGCTGTTTTATCCACTGTAAATCAAAATGTACTCACTGCTGGCAAAGAAAATGAAGCATTGTTAACTTGTTAAATGGAAAGGACTGAAGGCCAATACTTCTCTTCATCATTAAACTTTATTTGGAACATGTTTCATGGACGCTGGATGACTCTTGTGAATCCTCTTTAAAATTACAAATTACCTTCTTGAACCTTGATATCAACCGATACTTTTCCTATTAATATAGAAAATCAAAGTAGATTAATATAGAAATCATCTAAAATGATCAGAAGCCATTATGTCAGCTCTGGTACACATATGACATGAGATATTACTTGTTCCCAAAATTTTCCATCCCAAATATGTGGGAAGCGATATGTCAGATAAAGAGAAGGGGAGAGGGGATAAGTAAAAGTTAGCAAGACCACTTAACATCTGGTATGTAGCATTTGTAAAGTCAAGTTAATTTTAGTTAATGAATGATTGTATTGTGATATGTGTGGTAGTCTGCAAATAGCTGGCTGGTTTCTGGGAAGATGGGAAACCCAGTCCTCATGGAAATGGCATTGTTTGAAATCGTGTGATAATTGTTTCAAAGACAGTAACCTTCTGCTGAAGCTTATGGTTCTTAGAAAGGCCAATTCCAATATGGGAACCCTACAGATCTGATGAAATGGTCTACTTTGAGTCCTGTATGTACAAGGTCTCTATAGGAAGCAATCATTATTTTGCTTATGTAAAAGCTGCAAGATAAACAACTTTTGATCACTAAGTTTTTCTAGCATATTAATCTCCCAGTCATTACCCTTGTATTTATCTTTCTCAGGACGTACTGTAAGATTGCACCTAATTCAGTACAGCTATATGTTGCCTCTGAAAAGGAGGTTCTTCTAGGCCTGGCTGGAAATTCATGTCTGTCTCTTGCAACTAGCAATTGTGTGCATAAATCAGTTGAGCTCACCGATCTGACAGAAAGTCTTTTTTCCCTTTTTTTAATGAGTTAATTTTCTATCACATCAGTGAGCTGTTCCACTTCCTTCTTTGATTGCACCATAATTAGATTTGAAACAAATGAATAAGCAACTGCATATGGTGCAAGAAAGAAGGGGAAGAGTGAACTATATAGCTGTGCTAGCATAGTGTATAATGAAACCACATCCTTACTTCTATATCTGGAAAGTCTAGTAATCAAAGTACAAGAGTTAGCAGATTGGCACTGGCATTACTATTGAAACCAGTTATCCTGTTTCATTCTTTTGTTTTATTTTACATGTACCCTCTTTTGTCTAAAGACGGGGAAGTGTCAGTCCCTTCAAATTATGGTTACAAGGCAAAATACTGCCAAAAACATTTACCATGCCCTTAATCTGATTGGATTTCCTTTCAATAACAGTGAACTGAATTATATTATGGACACATAAAGAAAATGTGTTTGTTACAGGATCGCATACAAATCCTACTATTTGTGTACTACTGTCAATGTTTACCCTGTGTAGTAAAGTTCAATGATGTTATTTTCCATGCTGTTACCAGTTTGTCTCATAAACATATTTTAGGTTTCACCCTATCCATATCACTGTACACAAGTAACCCTGAGTTTGTACTCTAAATCAGGTACAAAGTTTTCTGACCTTGTTCCATGCCAAAAGAATACATGATTTCCATTCACATAAACCACTTTATGGTGAATCAGCCTCATGGTCACTTTGATTACCTGACAATGGAGTGTTTCAACATGGATTCACCAACCAGATGTTCACCAGAAAGCAAAGTAATAATAGTAATAATAAAAGTACACCAGATTTTTTTTAAGGGTTGACGGCTAGGAACCACACAGATGTGACAGTTGTCACTCTAGAAGTAATAGTCTTAGAGCAAACTAAAACTATCACATATTATTGGATTATTAAAGGAGTGGATATTACCTTATCTGTCACTGGTTTCAGATGTTTTAATCCTGTATTTCCATAATAAACTACTCAGGTTTGATAAGTTGTTTAAGACTGGGGATAGGGAAGGTGCTTTCATCTTCACAGTCATAGTTTAACCTAGATCTCTACTTTTGTTAATGTTCATTTCCACTGTGCAGACCAGTAGAAAAATGTTCATGCTTTGCTTCCAATTTCTTGGAGAGTGATAACTATCTTAGAACAGAATCGTCATGATTTGCACAAATCGGTAGATATTGGACAGATTTAGCAGAGGAGCTCAAGAGCAAGCAGAGACTGTACTTTCACAGTTCAGSTCTCTGCAAGAGAGACATGACAGTGAAGAGGAATTTGTACTAACAATATTCATACAGTAGCTATTCGTAAGTTAGTAGCAATGCTGTGCACATAAAATCATTAATCTGTACTTTTCCAATGGGAATTTAGGCTGTACTCTCTAGTATTATAAATCAAGCAGCTTTGAAATTAATGAAATAATGGTTTAAAATACTATATTATGGACAATATCAATTAGATGCAAAGGACTAGTTGACTAGCTCAACTTTCATTCCTTTAAAACTTATCTTAGGATAGCATTACATGCTAGATATAGTATGGCTTTCCATTTTTATGGATCCTTTTGCAGTGTCATCTATTTTGATTTAAACAAAGGTTAGGAATGGATTAATTGCTGCTGAAGATATATTCATACCTTTATTTTAAATTTCCCCATGATTTTGTTGTATATTTTTCGAAGTAATGAAGAGATTTTCTTGATTTGTTTTGCAACACATGACACTAGGGAAAAATAATGGTTTAATCATCTTAGAAAAAAATAAGAATGGTAGCAACATTTATAAATATATTAAAGGAGGAAAATGTTCAGAAAAGATCTATTAAAATATATTTCCCTTGAGGAAATATAATATCAGCTTGCATGATTAATTTACAGCATCTCAAGAATTCACTGAAACCCATCTTAAACTTCTTTATGTGATCAATTCCGTTTTATTGCTGTGAGATTTATGCAATAAAGCAAATAAATGGTTGATTTATCTCACTGTTCCACTTGTGTGACAAAGCATAAGACAGAAAGGATGAAGAGAGATGAAATCAACTGATGTACAGAAAAGAATTGATTGTATGCTAATGTTTAGATTTGTGAAGATAGTTATTTTAGACTTTTTTTTTATAATTTTGAATGTTTACTTAACATATCCGGCACATAAAACAAATGATTCAACTAAAAGAATTATTTTTGCATTCAAACTTGAATATCATGTGTGTATATGTAGTCCCAATGTTTTAGAAAGTTCAAAAATTCTGCCTTTTTAATGGAAACTGAAGTTCTCTCTTTAGGTCAAGACTACATAGTGCAATGGGAATATGCTATAAGCTTCCTAAGTGTTGTCCAAAGTGCCGGAACAATGTCCTGGTCATACCATCACTAGGAATGAGAGAGTCATCTACTTTCTCTAGATACATTACTCATAATAGGTTTTTTTATTCTGCCAGAAAAAATAAGAATGAGAGGGATAATGCGTGTCTAAGAGAGAAACCAAAATTAAGTCCAGATAACATAAAAGTTTGGAAAAGACACTGTATAAGGAGAACATTTGGAAAGCTTATTTTATGAAATTAACATATTTTGTGAAAGAAACTGGACTTAAAAAGGAATCTTTGTGATAGACTTTTCCTGAATTTTCAATCAACTTTAGTGATAAAAGGCACCGTAGTCATTGTTTGTGGCTGCTAAAAAACTTTTTATACAGACATTTTCTTTGGTCACTGTCATGATTTTTAGTGATGTCAAAATTGTCGGTAGAAGGTATTATAGGCCTGGAGCCTGCAATGTATAGCATGTAAGAAGACTTCTGTACAGAACCTTCCCCACCCACACGTACAGCCAGAGTCAGGATCAACAAAGCTTCGACACTGGTAGTAAGCACAGAATGCAACTCCCCACTGATACAACAATCAGTGGACAACCCCGTCTTCTCTGGATGCTGTCTTGGCATCTCATTTATTTCTGCCTGAAACTGAAAGTGTGGCTGATTTTTTTTATTTGGTGTAAGTAAGTTGGGCCCTAGCTATTCCGATGATCAGCAGGGATCCTTCCCCTCCAGCACCATTGTGTGAACAGCCGGACACTGCAGTGAGGCAAAGGGCTGAAGAAATGGCAGGTCAGGAGCTGAGTGGAGGACTTGTTATGCTGCTGAGTACCAGATTTGGGAGGATCTCTTCATTCCCTGAGCTTATTAATATAATTGAATATTAAAACTTTTTAATATTCTAATTGTACAGTTCTGGGGKTTTTTTTTGTTTTTTTTTTTTTTAGTACACATATAAAGATCCCATATGCTAAGGGACTCATGCTTTAACTTGAGGTGCGTAGCAAGATTTCACCTCCAAACAAAATCTTTTTTAAACCTTTTATGAAACACAGGACAGCCTGCCATTCCACCTCCCATTTTGTCCCTCATTTATTCCACTTAAATTTCAGTCAGCAGGTGGTAATTGTGACGTGTGTTTGAGGAAGATGGAAAGGGATTCCCCTGAAAGGCAGTCTACATGTGCTTACAGATATTTGGTTTCTACTGGGTATCTCCTTGTCCTCAGAAGATCTGGTCAAACACCTGCATTGCTTGCAAGTAAGTCACAGAGGAGAAAATAAATTATCTTCTGCAAAGTATTATGCAACCTTTACCATTAAGCAGCTAGGTCAGTATGGCAGATTTTTTTTTAATACATATATCATAATTCATAGGACTGTCCTTTGTTTCTGGTATTAGCATGACCACAGCTCCCACTAGCAACATAGACCTGCATATGGAATGCTTTTAATTTCATTTTTTATTAAATAAGTTATGTGGGCAAAATGAAATTTCATCAGACTCAGTTGGGGTTTTTTTTGTTTTTTTTATACAACATTAATGTTAAAAACAGTCTTGCCATGGAGGAAGTGCTGTTCAAAACCACAGAGAAATTTTTGGTACATCTGCTACCCTTGATAGCTACTCACCCACAGCAGAAATGCCTTAAATTTCACCTTCTTTCTTTCCAAGAGGAAAATAAATGAATGGATGTGACTCTGAAAGTAGAAGGGAGGGGTTTGACAGCAGGAGAATAGGTTTTAGGTTTGGRCTTTTTTCCTTTTTAAGATTTTTTTTTAAGCTTCTCTTAGTGGTCACTCAGTCATGCACCTTTTATACCTTTAATTTTTCATAAGGAGTTACATGAAACAAAGCTATGAAGTTGCTATGTGCTGATGCAGTGGCTGGAGTGAGGGTGCTTCTCAGGATCATAGGTTGTCTCTCAATCACTCCTGTCTGTCCTATTGAGTGCAAATCTTTCATACACTTCATGGGCATTAAACTGGTGGTCAGTACTGGGCCCCAAATTAGCTTTAAAAATAAATTGGGGATTGACTGTGTCATAATATGAGATAGGCCTTGGTGACAGGGAAAGCTGTGTGAAGCTGGAAGGTGCGATAAGAGGTGCTGTGCCACGTATGAGCTCCCCTTCATGTCCCTGGGATGCACCACAGACAGGCAGTACTTTTCTTCATGCAGCTGTATGGGACAGAACAATACTTGCCTCCTTTTGTGCAGTATAGCCTTTGTTGGTTGATGGCGAAGGAGATGGAGCTGAGACTCCGCTCTTCCCACCCATTTTTGTGTGTAAGATGTGATAAAAAGCCTCCATTTATGTCTCCTTGTAATTGGAGCTGAGACGTGAGACAGCCTGCAGGTGTCATACAGTGGTAGTACATATCCTGTGCTATCTTGAGCAGTTTAAAAATTGCGTTGCAAAAAAGGTGTTCTAGATGCTACACCCAGTCCAAGGGAAAGAAGTAAATGTGGGGGGAATTTTAAAATGTAATTATTTTAAAAGACAGAACAAGATTGCCATAAGAAGTTGCCAGCACCTCTTTTTACAGTCTCTTTTCGCTCCTAGGGTAGACATTCCTCCTGAATCTTGTGATGCTCTATTTATCATATTTACACTGAAAGGCACCTGAGTGATATTTACTGAGTAAATATTCTATTACGCTACAGCATTCAAAACATTCAGGATCGTTTTCAAAAGCAATTTAGGCCCACGGGGGCTAGAATCCGTTCAGCTTTATTCACTCTGACTTCTTTTCGTAATTCCTGAGGAATATAGCCCGTGGTCGGTACAGAGGTGAGTGCTTCCTAACAGTGAGGTCAAGTATGTGTATTTCAAATGGTTTTCAATAGATTTGGTGTGGTGATTAAGACAGAAATGTTAACAGAAACAGATTATTGGAGGGATCACACCAGGAAATAGGCTTTGTTGAACGGAACCATGCTTTACTTGAATCCTCTAGTGCAATATATTTGTGTATATACTGTTCCTGTTTTACTGATGGGACTTAAATCCAAGACTGTGTTCAACAAATATCCTGCCTAGTATCTTTGGTGCTTGTGATTTTATAAACAACCTCTTTTTGATTGTGGGCATGTCATTTTACTTCTGCACACACCCAGTGGTGTGGCTACTGTGACAAAGCTGAGCAATTTAGTGCCTGTCTTGTAGCCAAGTGTGTTTGATATCCACTAAGTGCATATTCCCTCACTTAAGTCTGAACTGAGGCTGATCCAGTGCATATTGGTACTCTGGGCTTCTGCACAAAGCACTGAATCCAAAGGTAATTTCCTCAAAAAAAAGAGCAGGAGAAGAATGCACCAGCCACCTTTTTGTAACAATACCGCGGAGAACTCAAAGTCAAAGCCAGAATCCAGTCCCTCAGGAGGTTTCATGGAGTCTGAATGTTGTTTTGCAGGTTAACTGCTTGAGGACTAATAGTTCTGGGAACCTCTGGGTTTTTGGGCTGTCCAAACTTCTACCAAGTCAATTTATCAGAATTCAGGTATTCTGTTCTACCTCTCCGTATGCAGACTTTTGTCACATAGTACATGTAAGGCAGAAGATGTTGAAGATTCTCTTCAAGAAGTGGCTGGTCTGCTGCAATTTATTCCTGTGTGAGGTAGTTCCCACAGCTGCCACCCTGCTTCGCTACTAGGAGCTGCAATTCCTGGGGAAGAAAAGGTGGCAGGCATCCATGATCACTGGAGCCTGTTCAGGTCCATCAGCATTCAGTAGACTAACGGCATCTGCACATGGCATGCGGGGCGTAATGAACTGAACCCTTAGACTTAGTGGTTAGATCTAATTAAAAATGCCTCTGATGAGGCAAGAAACTCGTGTTCTATTCTCTTTTCAGTGTAGGAATTGAAATCTACTTTGTCTCTAGTCTAGAGTTAAGGTAAGGGAGAACAAACACTAAACCTTTCTTGTTTTAGATGTACCACTGTGCAGCCAGGAACATTGCAAGGAGGAGGGAGAACATGGTACTGCAACCTAACACAGAGGAAGTTCTTTTGAAGGGATCCTTAAAGCTAAAAAAAGAAGAAACTACTCGAGTAGCTCTTTACACATCATTTGATTAAAAATAGACTTGAATCTGTGAACAGGTTGACATTGTGCCGTGAGACATCCACCAAAGAAGTACTAACCAGAACCTGCAGACTCACACAATTCAGCTAAGTGCTTCTCTGATGTAATAAAATTTAATAACTCTTCTATGCTAACAGCCATACCGCTTCCAGATACTGCACCTAAATATCTCCTTAGTCCCCTTATCTCTTTCTATAATTTAAAGTGTTACAGAAATGTACGTCTTATTCCCTCTTCAGAATTCCGGTGAATAACTTTCTTTTCAGTTTATAGATAATAGCTGTGAACTATGTTTAAGGTAAAGTATGGTTGTTAGTTAGCTGATGTTTTAGATATTGCAACAGACCATATGCCTTTTTTTTGATAGAAATTGAACTGCGAGATCTACAGTCTTTGTTCATACAGTTCATCAGTCATAAATCAAAAGCTTTTTATTACACATATTCAACATCAGAAATTTAATCAACAAGTAAATAATTACAATTATTTGGCAAAAGGACCAAGGAACATTTATTTTCATTATTTGTCATTTTGTAAGCCTTAAGGACTTAGCCAAGTATTCAGTTTATCATTCTTATTTTGAGATTGAAACACTTCTTTCCCCTAACTCACAAACTTGCCAGAGAGAAGTGTTCTGCCACACTTTTCACTTTAAGACATTATATGTTATATTTTTTATGAGCAGAATATCCTTTACAGAGATGTCTGGGAAATAAGCCAGTTATAATGGTCTCAGGAGAATCTGCAGGATTGCAGAAAAACAAAAAAGTATACTTGTATTAAAGTACGTGAATGTCTCAAATTAGCACAGCAAATGGCAATTGACAGCTTTTGATGAATCTTGGCACAAATTTCCCATCAAAGTATGTATGAGGCGTTAAATCAAAACGTATTTATCTCTTTGTTGACATTAATACAGATCTGAATCTGTAGCTTCTGAATTATGTCTACGTATAATCCATATCCTTTTTTTCCAAATTTTAATGCTGTTTGTGTGGTTTTGGCCTATTGAACAACTGTATATCTCATAAGTAAGCAGAGCAGTGTCATTGCTAGGAATGATAGGATCATTTTCAAGTCACCCTGTCTGTAAATTTTGATGGCAAAGTGCTCAACTGCAGTTTATAAGTGCATGGATGCCTAGTCCATCTTTGACAAAGATGACCTCTGGCAAATATTGATAATTTTTTTTTTCTCCATCTGGAGTCAGCCCAAAGCATTCCAGGTGTCAGAGCTCTGACTTACCACAATGCCAGATTTTGAACGAAAATTCCCAGGAACAGAATTTATTGGTGGAATATGCAGATGCTCTACTATTTATAGAAGAGCACTAGTGTAATCAAATATCAACATAAGTACACCTTTAAATGGAAAATCATGGTGAAAAGGTCTTCTGTTACCCACTGATATAGCTGTTCTGCATTTTTAAAGTCTGTATGAAGAACAAATATCACAGGTTAATTAAGCATACTTTATCAGAGTAAGTTTAAAGACTTGACAGTGCATATGTTGTAAAAAAGTGAACCCTCCTCACCCCTACCTTTTAGTCAGATAGTGTGCCGGTGTGGAGTTTTTAAAAGGGAAGGGAGAAGATTCAGGTATAATTTCAAATTCTTCTTACCCAAATGTTAAATCGACAAAGAAAGTAATATCTAATCATATTTGTTAAAACTTGGAATTTTCACTTATTATTTTTGGCATTGAAGTATTTCAATATTTTTAATTTTGGAATCCAAAAGAAACTTTTTAATTGTATCACATTATTTCTCGTTTTCATTACTCTTATGACATTGTTTTATGACATATCAGTAGCAATTATAATATGTTTCATTCCTACTGATGTGTTATAATAGGATGTATTGATCAAATCAATTTTTAGGTATGCATTTTATTTTGTGATGGTCTTATTTTAAATTATTATGGCTTAATGCTACTTAACACTGATTAAAACATCTAGATCAAAGTGTCCGCTGTCTGTGCTGGAATGAAAAGAAGCTAAGCATCAAATGTACTAATTAGAAATGCAGCTGTTTTCCTATTAATATCTTAGCTTGAAATAATTTTTTCTAGGAAGATGAAAACATCTTATCTTTAGAAGTTGCATAGCATACAGTTGTTTATTAAAAAACAAACAAACAGAAAAACAAGGAACATGGTTTTTAAAATATAAAAAAAATAGTGACATCCAGATTCATTCCTCTATATAAGGTGCTTACCAGTTACATGACCTCAGAAACTAGTTGCTGTTAGCCTTCTCCATCATTAATGGAGAGACATAGGTCCTTCCGAAAGGTAAGGTTTCATTTCATTTACATGATAAAAGCAATTGTATTTTTTCTCAAAGACTATCAGGCTATACATTTTTAGAGCATTTGATATGATTTATGTATTCTAACTGGAGGCAACTAAACAAGATAACCAAGATATGTGTACATAGTTGCAGTATCCGCTGAAAAAACTGTATTACCACCTCAAAATGTCTGTTTTTCCACTTTTATGGAAAGCCTAACAAAATCCTAAGTTAGGCTTTTAGATCCCAAAGGTCAATTGATAATTAATAGAGCCCTGGTTTTTATTTTTCTGATAGAAACATTATATAGTTTCACCGCAGCACAAACAGATAACACTGTGACACTGAAAATAAGACATCCCAGTCAGTTCTAACAAGTGATGCTAATTATTTAAGTAATAAATGTCAGAATTAATAGTATATACTCATAATAGCATATCTTATTATACAGTACTACTCCCGGGATGCAAAATGAAAAAGTAGTTGATTCACTTTAAAATGAAAGTTTAACTTTTTGAAATAACATTTTTTTCTTAAGCGAAATTATTCAAAATAATTTTTACATGTTCTTGCACCTATTGAGTCTAGCAGTGATAAAACACTTTATGAACAAAGTTAATAATTGTGTGTAGAGGAGAATTGCAGCTAAGCCTTACAAACAGACATGACTGCAAGGCTGTCTTTCAATAGCACTTTCCTGCCTATGTTGTCATTCCCACAGTGGTCCCTGTGAATCTTACAGAATCTGTGGAACACACCCACATTGTCTCCTACACAGAGCAGATTTCCTCTGCTACTTAAAAAAAAAAAAAAAGTATTAAAAATTTCCTTCTTTTTTCCATTTCTGTTTAATTAGTGAAAAAGAGACAATGTCAGAGAAACACAAACTATTCCTTGTTAATTAACTCTGATACAGTGACAACTCCAAGAAACTCATAGCCTAAGCCAAGGCCTATTCTGAGGAGAATATACAGGTCTCCTAACTGACAGCAGAAACTCAAACTGTATGATGTCATTTGTGCATTAGTCCTGTTCTATATGGCATGTAATTCCTGACCTCAAAGGAAGGATTGATCATGACTTCTTCCATCTGATATTTATGAAATGTTGCCTAGCATGTCTGGCAGAGTCAGTAATACATTTTCCTCTTTTTCTGTTTTGTCTCTTGTTTCTATAGCATCTGAGTTTTGTGTGATTTCTCATAAAACATTCTCATTTCACCCACGCAGGCCATCTGGACTACAGTTAATATTTTAGGACCTATCCCCTTAACTTTGATGTACTTTCTTGTAACTGCTAAAACATGGTGATACCTCTTCCTTCTGTCTTGAGAACCTCCCCCTCACAAACCCAGACATATCAGAGGAACCAAGGGCTTGATACTGCCAGAAGCTGAAGTCTTTAAAATGTCTTGTATATTTTTTCGAATCTGAGAAAATCTATGATGAGAAAAAGAAATCTGTGAATTCCCAGCAGCAAAAATCTTAGCATAATGAAAAGAGTAAAGACCTGAAATATAAAATATTATATTAAAAAATAAGTTTCATGTTAGTGGTTCCTGGAGTTGCTTTGTTGCATTGGATTATGAACTCAGAAATGGTACTGTGATTAACAGCACAGGTACTGTGTGATCCACCACACTGGATTCACTAATGACATTGTCAATACTATATCCTGATCCCTGTCTTCACCTGAAGCTTATTTGCTTCTCAGGTTCATTGACTTTCATCTGAGTAACTGTTTTGTGAACCAGCAAGGTCCATTCTACACCTACGATTGCAACAAGTGAGGAATGGAGAACAGCATTTTACTCTGATTTAATCCAGAAGAATCTCTTAAATAGCTCAGTCATTTTTGAAGTATTTTCAGGGTCTGATGTTACTATTTGTCATTCTTATAATGTGAAAACAAGCTTGAAAGATAACAAAGGTCAGATAAACGTTTCTAAGAAACAAATTGACAGCTCTCATAACACTTGTAATGACATGTGCTTAGTGTAATAAGACGCTTATCTGTGATCGCATCCTCCTGAACTTCTAGGATTGTGTGATCACTGCAATGACATTTGTCTCTTAAGGATGGACTCACACAAATGTTTCATGGTCTGTCTCGTAGCCTTAGCTAACTGAACCGTGACTGCTTGCTTCTTAGGCATAGGGACTGATCACAGGGTTGGTATCTTATTCCTCTTCACTGTCATCGTGACTCAGCCCTGAGGAAATGCTCAGTCACAAGAATATGGTTTGGGCACTGATGCCTGTGGAGTTACACTAGAGTCTAGTGGGTCACTCATGACCAAGTGAGGCCCACAAGCTGATGGGCTGCTTGGGACTCTTCAGTTTGAGAAAAGAGAGTAAGGGCAGAATTCAGTTCCCTGAACTCATGTGTCCAGGGAAGCCTAGATGCTCCAAGAGTCTAAGATGTGTTCAGGAGYGCAAATGTATGACACAAGGCCTTTTGAAGCAGCATCTGGAGATCAGGGGAGATGCCCAAGGATGTCCCACAGGCACTAAGCATCTATGTTTAGGCAGAATTGAACTCTAGATTTTGTTGACCCTGACTGAGACCGCACTTAATCATCACATATAGATACCTACATTTAGGTCTCATAATCTCTGAATTTGACCCAAGGAGATTGTAATAATGGGGAGTTGGAGGGCTGTCATGGAAGAGACACTGGGTTAAGAATCCCTAAAATCTGACTGAGAAAGGTTACTACAAGGTAGGGGATTCAGCCCACTTCTATGAGAGGCATGTGAAACTAGATAAGATGATAAGATTCTCTGAGACCGATATCTTTGTGTGTCGAGAGAAAATCAAATTCACTTCCTCTGCTGCTCTCCAAAAGTTGTAGTGCAGCTGCTTTTATATAGTTGTCTTTTGTGTAAAATTTATTGTAAATTATAGAAAATTCCTTGACATACGTCACCGTTTATTTTTCCTCTTTTGTTGTTTGTTTTCAGTCTACTGCAGAAATCTGATCACCACAGCACTGCCAAAATATCACAGAAATGGGGTAGAGAGAGTAATAGAATGGTGATCTTGCCAAAGAATTTAGATTCAATATGCTGCACAGTGTACAGAGCGCCTCCAATAGTGACACACTTGTTTTTTGAACTACTGTATTGTATGCATCCCTAGTTAGTGTTAGGTTTAAATATATTTGCACTGTTAATCAGAATGCTACACAGTATAATGCATTTAGATGTCTGCTTTGCCACTAAGGGATTGAAGGATGTCTATAAAAACTTGGTTTTAATCTGATACAAGACAGGAACATTGACTTTTTAAGGAATATACATTTCACTTTCCTGAAGAACCTCACTGTTTCTGTACTGAGGTGTTTCAGGGAGAGATTTTTCACATTTTATGATGTGTCTTTGAGGCCAGGAACTAAATCTCATAAACCTGTTAACAAGGATGTAACAATCTGTTAGACTGGGAATTTTTGGTTTTGCACTGAAAGTGAGTAGAATCAAGGTTTAAAAAGCTGAACTAATTTGTGCTGATACGTGCTTGTGTTGTTTTGCATGTATGATTAGAGGTGTGTCTAAGAACAAGTCTGTTTTAGAAAATTTTACCTTTAGAAAACGTGCCTTTCTTTGCAGTGGGCATAAGGACTAAGAGCAGTGGAGGGCTTTCTTCTATTTACTTGTCTACATACATTTGAACTTTGTTGAAGACCACACTTGCTTTTCTGTGTTTGCAATGGATGCCTATGTGGTATTTCTGCAGAAGAATGTTACACATGTTCTTGCTTTTGTTTTCAAACAGGGCTATGAGAGAATAAAACCCTACTGCATTCTTCTTACCTGGCCTACATATATATATTCCTCCTCTATTCCCACTCCCCACAGTTGTCCACTTACTACTTTCTCCTCAAGTCATAGACAAAGGCTAAGCAGAGTAATTTTAAATACTGAGTTTTATTTCCCATACACAACATATTTATAAAGATTGCTTGTTAAAAGTCACCTACTGTGCTACATTGCTTTCTGGACTTATGCAAAACATGACTGCTTTCTTAAGCCATAAATTCTCAGATGGAATACATAAAGCAGACATAGTACCTCGCTAGTGAACACTGACTATTCAGTTCCTTCACTAGCAGTTGAACTTCCCATTTAAAGCTCATGCTTTGTAAGTCAGAACTATGTCTTTTAATGAATGAAATATCCTAAATATTCCATCTAATAGCATGTTGCCTTTTCGATGTATATACAGGAAAGCATACCTGTATATACGCTACCTAATGCACTAGGCTGCTTTTTATAAACATTCATCCGCAAGAACAATCACTTGATTTGACCAATCTTATTATTTCTAGTTCTGCAGGTATTACAGTTTGAACTCTGAAGATGTCCTTCCTGTGGCTAGCTCAGTGAGACAGAATACAGCACTACTAAGTATAGTTGCTTCCATGCTTCTTTTTCTTATTCCTAATAGCTGCAGATACTTGAAAGTTAGATTAACTTGTCTTTTTCTGAAGACTAAATAGTTTGATTTACATTTATGAACAGCATGGAGAAAGAAAGAGGAAGGGAGGAAAACAGAATAAATTTTCAGGAGGGACTATGGGAGTTCTCATAAACGCAACAGGTAATTGCTACTGCTTGGATCATCACCAGAAATTTACATTTTTATTCCCGTATCTTGCAAGGTAGTGTAAGGTTTTCCATGGGCATTTTAATGCTTTCATATCTTTCTTTCTGCATTATACATGCTTAGTTATTCAGGGACCTAGAACAGACAGCTGCAGAAGCAGAGGGGAAAGACATGCTGTTTGTCTGACTCGCAGTCAGTTGGTAAAAGGTTTGGAACTGTTTCTGTTATGAGTAGATTTGTGAGACAGAGGCTGGCCCAACCTACATCCATCATCTCTGGGAAATATCTTTGTGCAAAATGTTGTGGGCTTTGGTTGTTTTTTTCATATAATAGTACAAGAAGAAAAAAAACCCAAACCAAAAACAAAAGCCATTTTTGGGTGATACTGATGGGTGCTATACAGAATCCTAAGACTCACAGAGACATTTTTAAGACTGTAGTTGAAAGTGTAAAATGCACGGTTTAAACAAGTAGTTCAGTTGTTAGGCAACACTGAAACCTCTTTAATATGACCAATTACTTTGTAGGCATCCAGAAAATTTTCAGAAATCAGTGCTGGAAACATGATAGATAGTTCAGAGTTGTCATCACAGAGTGCCAATGTAACTTCAACAGGCAGTCAGGTAAAAGCACTTGGCTTCTATAGCAAAAATAAAGACTTTGGTTCACTCTGACTTTCATTTTTATTCTAAAAATACAGAGTGGAAACCAGATGAAACTGCTAAAGCTATACCAGGCTTGACATGGAATTGTTGGTATTTATGTGGATTCCATTTGAAATAAAAGGTCAAGCCAGACATGCTTGAAACTCAGTCCTGACTCTGAAAATATTTGCCAGTTAGAGTAAGCCTGGCTCAGTTTTCTGTTTTGTGATGAGAAATTCAAACATTTTGTCACTAAATTCAATCCTAGACACTACACTGAAAGACAGACAGAGGTTTCTGGGTGGTTTTCTTTTGGTGGAAAGCCTGTGTAAGTCAGCAAAGCACCACATATTCCCATCTTCTCAAGGTGACTTGCACAACTTGTTTCCTTTGTCTTTGACCATAGGAATGAACCAATGAATTATTTTATTTTATGTGCCATTAGGGCATAGTCGAAGATAGACTGTCCCTTATTCTACTCCCTCCAGAGTAAGACAAATTAAGTGGACTGTGTTACAATTGCTCTAATAAGCCAGACATTCTCAGGACATATTCAAGCCATCCAAGAACTATAATAAGATATATGTGGTCATATATATATATGAAATGTATTGCTTCTTATGTTTTGGATTATCTATTAATATGCAGTCAGGGAAATTATTTTTCCTCTTGAGCAGAATTCTGCGGAGCACACAGGAGCTTGGGCTTTCATCATGTAAACAGTCAGATAACGTACAGTAGTATTTTAATCTCTAGTACTAGATGCCTGCTCAATATCTCAAAGTTGAACAAGCTCAAGAGTTCTCCAAACTTACAGCCAGATCATCTGGCTCCTTCAGAAGGAAGTAGAACCTGCTGTCTGTAGCACTGGGGAGAAATTCTGACTTCATTGAAGTCAGTGACAAACAAACTTGTGCAATGGTACCTAGAACTGACATGGCTACTGTGTAGAGATGGACAGAAAAGAAAATCTTATACTAAGTGATTGGTACCCAGGCTTTCTTTAATGTGATGCTGCTGCAAATTTCCTGTGTGAAGGAAAAAAGGAACAAAACAATGCCAACAGACGTTTCCCAAGCTTTAAAGCAGTTTTGTGTATGTAGTTATTGAATTTACAGTTTTCATTGCAATTTATTGACCTAATTAATATTCTAGAAATTGCTGCCAAACAGTCATCAAGAGTGCCATTCTACTTTAAACTTGCCTATCAGGGATGTGGTACTTTTCATGGTTTGAAATGTTAGTACAAATAGTAAACAAGTCTCTTTTATCGTCATTTTGGGAATCCCTCTTTTCTATTCCTTGATCTGTCTGGTTTTCCGGGGAGTGATTAATTTACCTGTAATGAGGAATGAAAGGGGGAAAAAACAGGAGGTGGAAGGGTAGGTGTGCATTCTCTTCCTCTTCTCTAGACTCTTCATGCTCTCTCCTATCCTCTCTCTCCTTTTTATCTGTTGTTCCTATTACCTATCTTACTTCTTTTTCATGCCTTCATTAATAAATGATGTTTAAACTTCCCTGGCTAACCTATGCCTTTTTTTTTCCCTCTCATTCCATTTTCTCCTGTCATTGTCCAAAGTTGTAAATTCACCTCCTGTTCTCTAACCTGTTCCTCTTCCTGTCATCTCTTTTTTTCAAGCCTGCTCTCTGCCCTACCTCAGCATTTTTAAAATGCATAATTGTCTCCCCTCTTCTCTCCTTTTTTTAAAGTGTTGATACCGTATTCACACAGCAGGGATGTGCAAAGTGGAGACAGGGATAGCAAGTCAGAAAGGAAGCTTTTATATCCACAAAATGACAAAGCAGCAGGTATCTGCAAACGAATGTGGTTGCACCTGAATTCTTTCTCCATCCTGGGAAAAATATGGTAGCGAAGCACACTATGAAAACATCGAACACACAGTCCATCAGCAGTTTACGCTGTTGCTTTTAGCTTTGGGCCATTCCAGCGTAATTCAGGAAAGACAGAGCTAAGTCAGCCTAATTCTTAACACAATAATAGTTTACTTTCAGACCTAATAAACCATAAATCTTTTGCTTTGTGTCTCACTGCCTAAAAAGTATTACTACCTTAAAAGTTGTCTTCTTTTCTAATGGGAAGAAAAATAGGGGGCATAGCAGAAACCCCAAGAAAGAGTATAAAGGAGAAACAGAACAATTAATAGAAGCAAAACTTTAAAATAATTTCTCTTGCTGAATGTATATTTAAAAAGGGGAATATACCACAATAATCAACGAGGTTTTTTGCCTTCAGCCTGTCTGAGGCCATGTGGTTTGGAGATCTGATCACTAGTCCGAAAAGGAAAGGCTGTTTGCAAGATTTCTGGGGTGTTTTTTCCTGGAAAAGGTGAGAGGACAAAAGCAGAAATCTATGACATACACTTTATGCCTTATAAGGAAAGTATTCATCTATCCGTCTGTCTGTCTATCTATCTATCTATCTTTCTACATACATTTATAGAGAGATCCATATGTTTCAAGCTGTCACTAAATTGATTTGGAGACAGATATTTCTTTCATTTACTGCTCTGAAGGTTAGGTTAAAAACTCTAAATTTAATACACGGCTTGAACCAAGTGAATTGGATTTTCTTATTTGTTTTACTCTTTCACATTCACTGTTCAGTATTTTCTGGAGTTATGCATGGTATTTCCATCAGTAATAACACTTCTGACTATTTGGATACAGAACTATGCCAAAGCAGAAGATAGTGTTTGAACATTCAAATGGCATTTTGTAACAATCATGCTTGCTTAATACACCTCAAAACATTTTTTCTTGTACAGTATCTGTGTAATTTTGAAACCATTTCTAAACTGTTATCTTGGGTGAGCATGAGTAGCTGGCTCCTTGTTGTAGAAATCAGTCATTACTTTCTCATTTGTGTTTGTGCTGTCTTCCAGTACTCTTGTTTTCTTTAATAGTGTGACCTTTGGTTCTGTTTCTCTTTCAAATCACTGCTTCCATTCCATTTACTTTTGAACAGGTTCATCGGGCAGTCCTTTGCCCATTTTCATTCTTTTGTTTGTTGGTTTTTTTTTTTCTGCTGTGTAACTAAAACAATTTTCTGATTAAATTGACTATTAAAAACATTATTTACGTTAATTTGCGCTTGTAATAGCATCGCTAGAGGGCAGTATTGATTAAATTAGACGCACTCTAGTGCTCATTGGAAACTTAAAGGCAGAAGAGCCTCCAGTATAAACATCCTTGCATTTTTAATAAATGGTCATGGCTTTCATGTCCATTTTCCGTCATATCCTATACGTAAAAAGTAATAGTCATCTTAATGTGTATTAAATATTGTTATATGTAACTTTAATGCAGGTAAAATAACATTCTGTGATATTATTTTTTTGAAAAAGAACGTGTATGGAGCTTGATAGAAAGCAGATGGCATTGAAGTTATTGTAAATTAACATTTATATTAATAACTTTATTAGAAATAATGATTAAAGTGTTAATTTTTTATAATAAATAAAAATACAGGTTTGTTCATATGTTGTTTCTCAGGGAAAATGTTTGCTGTGAAAAATAAATATCTTCTAATTCATTAACTGTCTCCTTGAAAAATCTCAGTACAGTATATTTTAAAATAATGGACAGCAAAGATAACGAGGATTGTAAATTAAGACACTGACTCATTTGTTCTTATTGATTTACAGGTCTCCTGACAAATGCAGCAACACAGAATCCTCGTAGGAGTGGTTTAGGCTCTGTGTGAGCTACTTAACTTAGCCAAGTTTCACTGCTGTGGATCATCATCCGTTATATGTCATCAACTCAACTGTCTGTTTCTCTGTATCTCACGAATGACAGCATAATTCCTCTACATTATGAGCTAAAGTTTGTTCTACCATACTAAGGATCACTGGACTAAGGAATATAGGAAAAGAGATATGCTTGGGCATTAGCAATACAAAAATTCATGGTTAACGTTTCATCTACGTTATACACCACTGCTGGACTTGCTGTTACCTACATGTTTTAATCAGAAGAGTCTGCTACAATGAAGAGTATCATCCCAATCAGCCTTAGAGAAGACTGTTTTGCCTATGGGAGGACACTGAGGTGCAAAAGAGAAACTCTTCTTGTGCCCTAAACTGTCTGAATTGCTTTTATTTTCTTATACTTTCAGTATATCAATAGACCAAAGAGCAAAATCTATTTTACAGTGGACACAATCTTACTGTTAACAGTTATGTCATTAAATTGTAGGAGGTCTCCACAAAGACATAATTCCAGCTTTCACAAAGCTGAGATGTTGTTGTCCAGCAGAAGTCTTTATGGAAAGCTGCAGTAAAAACTAACTCAGAGACCTGCTCTTGAAACACCACGTTCGAGAGAACATAATGGAGTTCTGAGAGAAAACGACCTATGTTTGAAAAACTTGGACAAAAAGAACACAAACTGTCTACATGGCACCTTTATTCCTCTGTACTTAGATTGACTTTCTCGTACTAAAATCATTTTCAGTTTTAACCAGTTAAACATGCCTCTTCTACAGTTCCATTTTTGATAGTTAAAGTTGGATAATACAGTATTTGCAAAGAGCATGTTTGGTCATCTGTGGCCTATGTCTCATCTGATACACCATTTAGCACCAGAAAGCAAATTAAAGAGAAAACAAAAGTAACACTTGTTTGAAAGAGATCATTAAATGTATTTTGAAAAGCCTAAAGTTATATATTTAACAGTTTTTATATGTTGTATATTTGTAGAAAATCCTATTTAACAATTAACGTGATAACTCTGACAGTCATGACAAGTGGTTCAGAGTTAAGTTGTGTTTTATTACTTCAGTTGTCTCTGAAGTGACTGGTGTCGTTTGCTTTCTTCCATTGGGACATTCTGGATGTAAAGCATGACCAGAGAGGACTGTGTAGAAAAAGCAAAGAATAATGTTGTTTATATTACATAAATGCATTCAACCATTGCACTGTTGGAAGGCATTTTTTATTTTTTTTAATTTTTATTTTTTGTCTTTATGTACTGATAAAAATAGTGTAAAATATTTTACTCATTGCTCTTCATAGCAAGGTTTGTTTTTCTTTCTTTCTTTCCTTCTTTCTTTCTTTCTTTCTTTTTTTCTTTCTTTCTTTCTTTCCTTCTTTCTTTCCTTCTTTCCTTCTTTCCTTCTTTCTTTCTTTCTTTCTTTCTTTCTTTCTTTCTCTCTCTCTTTCTCTCCCCCTACTTTTCTGTAAGGGTCAGTTTGAAGCCTGTTCCTTGATCCTTTTTCAGTGTTTTACCTCATTGTTAGAAGGCCCACATTTTCGGCATTATTGGTTAGTGAAAATTATCAAAGACAGCATAGATGAGGGAGAAATTATGATAAAACAGAGAAACAAACAAAACCCTGTTCCCTTTTACTGTACCTTTCGGTATGTAAGTTTGGTACATATTGGTATGATGCAATCAGCAAGGGAGCTTAATTTCTTCCTGGCAAATGTATTATGGTTTCAAGTATACTACCTAATACTCCAATTAACTTTTAGTGTTATGCTAGTTCTATTCTACTAAAGAAAAATATATAGAGATTGTTCAAGTGACCATAGAGAAAAGGTACAAAAATAAAAAGTTGATTAAAGAATTTTTTTTAAAGCCTGCTCTAATACTGAGGCTTATTTAATGCAGAGGTTGCAGGAAACATGAACTATAGATCATTTTGTCTTCAAGTAAAATAAATATATACAAAATTCTTATTTAATCTTAGGATTTTGACCAGTGTCAAAGTAGCAATTAAAGCCCACCCACTTGAAAAGTGTTATGGACTGACTGCACTATAAATGACCGATGTCAGGTTTAACATGTCATGCAATAAATGATGGTAAATACATTTACTGTACATGTAGACCTGCAGAGCCAGATCCCTCACTCTACCAACTCTCTGTTTTGATTTATTTTAAAGGGAGTGTAGTAGCCTTATTTAGTAAACACAGAACAATTAAAGATGTTACATCATTTTTGTTGCTTTACAGTATTCAGTTTTGTGTTGGTTCAGCTAAATTATGAAAAATAAAGAAAATCCTTTTATAAGTGAGACTTTTGTTCCCTGAGCATGACATCACCAAAGGAATTTAACCAGATGATAAGTAAGGTGGGGGCACAGAGAGGAAGACTTAGTGATGGAATGGGAAATTGAGGACATGGGTTGTGTTTTGAAATGGAAGCTTTACCCTTGCCTTTTCAGGTCATGGTTACCTTCATTCTGGTGTGCTCAGTTATAGATCAGATTAAGGTCGTTTATTTTCGGGAAACCAGATCCCACTAGAGGATCTGAGAACGGACATGTGAAATCTTTACATCTAAAATCATACCTTCCAATCAGTTCTGAATATGCAAGCTTATGGCTTTGTTTTCTGAGTACTTTAAATGCTCAACAAAAGGTAGATGTACATCATTTATAAGGTGTACTCTGGACAAGAAATATCAAAGACAAAAGATGCTGATTATTCATCAGAGGTTAATTCTAGTTGCTGAGTCTCTTGTGTACAACAGACACCTCAAGGCACTTAAAATGTGTTTTGTACTTTTCCCTCCTCCCCCAAAATGTACAGTTTCAAACAAACAAAATATACTGGCTGCCTTTGTCACTGTGAATTACTACTCTAAGAGCAGCGGTGAAATGTTTCTCACTCAGGAACATGTTTTCAGAATATTGTGAACTTCTAATTTTACAAAACTAAGTTACATAAAAAAATTGTTTGTTTCCGAAAGTATTTTATGTGTCTCTTCCAAAGCAAAATTTGAAACACAGAGGGGAATGTCTTATTTGAATGCTGTTAAATATCCTTCATTTCTCAGCTTGCAAACAAGTAACTTTTTCAAAACACACTTGAAAGGGAACAGAAGAATACAGAAAAACACATAATAGACTAATAAAAACAACCTCTAGAAATGCAGTAAATCTTTAAATATTTTCCAAAAAAAGCTTCTCTGTAGCTTTCTGTTAGCCCAGGGAAGGACAGATGTAACTACTGCTTTAAACATCTGGGATATCAAATCAAGCAAATATTAACACACTATAGAAATCAATATGACACAACATTCACCAATTTAATAATTATGCTTTTAGCTTTTTTTTTTTTTTYCCCAATTAATTTCTTCTCTGCAGTAGTTCAGGTTTAATGCATATAGTATCCTCAATCATTCACTTGTTTACTGAAACTGTACCCACATGCTGTTGCATAAATCTTTAACCCAGGCACTTACTATCTAATACAGCCTATTCATCACAATCGTGAGTACTAATTAGAGTTTCCAGAAGAAAATAAAGAATTCAACACTATGTCTGAAGAGGCTATACGGCTATGAGGAACAGCTGAACTAGAAGGTGGTAAATTGATTGGTTGACAGGAGAATCACAGCACTGATTGCCTGGGCCACTGAACTAGTGGAAAAAAAAAAAAAAAAAAAAAGAAAAGAGAAAGAAAAGAGAAAAAAAGAATTGGAATATTTGTTCAAGGGGAAAAAACAGAACCAGCTTTCATTTCATAAACCTACATATATGCAGTATCTTTCCCAATAAAAAAATACAGAAGGCGGCATTTGCTTTTAAACCTCTTTGTGTGATTTATATTAAGAATAACATGTACACGAGTAACAGCCAAAGACCAGGAATGGGTTGACTAGGGGTGTTGAGTACATCTACACAAGCAGTCACTCCTCCCATTAAAGGGACAAAGTGAGATATGACAGGAAAATGGAAACCTTTGGCACATAACCTTCCAAGATTTAAAACTGTTTCAGATGAAAGATTGGATCAGTAAGATGTAGAATAGCATTTTCTATGAGGTTTGGAATGGACCTAGTGAAGACTGAGTTAGAACCACCGTGAAATAGTGGAAAACAGCCCCAGTTTCTGATTCCCAAGGCAACCTTTAGCAGAGCAGGCTTAGTCAGAGGAGAATTCCTCTAGTGGCGAGAATCCTTGGAAGGTAAAAGACCCTCTAACTACCATACTGCTTCCCAGGGAGCACAGGCAGCAGGTTATCATGGCTAAGGCTTGTAAGAGCCACTCTCTGTCAGTATAAATTATATTAGCCTGCAGACCAGCTTGTTTTTCAAGCAACTTCAAGATGGGTTAAGGGTAAAATGGTTTCCAGGTACTTTTATTCCTCCTGCTCCAAACATGCAGAAAACACTTCCCAGAGTTCCCAATAATGRCAGTAATTTTGTGGCTGGAATTGGGTAATGATTCTCTGAGGTAATGATKGCCACCTTTGCGGTGAAAATCATACAGGCCTGAAGAAAGTGGTGCATACCCTTAAGGTATAGGAAAAAAGTACCTTCTGCTTTTTTTTCTTCTGTCAGGTATATTTTATAAATGATGCTTTTTTATTTGTCCTACCCCCTTCAAAGAGAATTGATGTCAATGGAATGTGGGAACTGTTAAAGCAGTTCAGCCAAGTGCTTCCTTTCAGTTGATGCCATGTCTTAACTGGAATCTTTTTAAAATTGCTGGGTTCTTCAGGTGCCAGAATATATCATAGCCCTCCCTGAAGTGAAGTTTCTTCTGATCTTCCGGTTACTGTTTGGTATATGCTTCACACCCTAGAAGAATGCAGTCTTTATATATATTTTTGCCTTACGTAATTACAGAAGTTACAACTAAGTAATTATTTTTCGAAAATTTTTTTAAAATTTTTTTTCCTAAAATCACAGAATTGATATTACATTGAAGCAATGAATCTCAGACTGGACTTAGGCAAATAAGGATGGACAGAAAACATCTGATTTCAAGCTGGGGCTTGAATAAAGAAAGGAAGCCAAGAAGGAAACAAAAAAAAACCCCAAGACCAGAGAAAATTAAAGATTTTTCATTTCAGAGTGTTTAGTATTTAACAAGTGCTTTTTGGTATTTAGTAAGTGCTAGGGGAGCCAAAAGGACTAAAATTTGAAACAGGGAAGTAGGAAAGCAAATATTATTTTAACTGCAGAGACGCGAATTTTACTGATAATATGGTTGTCTTTCTTTGATATACAAATCCCATTAAAATTTGAGACCCATGGATAATATGTAAAAGGTAATTCTGTCACCAATTAAAAATATACTACAAAATAGGAGAAAAGTGGAAGTAAATTACAATAAGCCAGAATAGACAGTGACTAATAATGAGCAATTCTGTGGGAGGATCGACACAAGTTCCTGTATTGCTTTTGACTATGAATGAAATATGAACACTGAGATTGCATGGTTTGTTAGTATCAGTAAATTACAGAGATTAGTGAAGATATGGGAGGAATATGAAGATATGCAGAGACAAAATGGGCCACAAAATATTACAAAAAATGGAAAACTGAAAAGCAGGAGGTTCAGTTTATCATTTCTCATTCCAGCAAAGTCATTATGGCCTCAGTTATGTAGAACTTTAGGACATATGTGAAAAAGGGAAAGATTTCCTTCATTCTGCTCTTGAGACTGATATTAATGTTGGTTTCAAGCTGCTCAGTGCCTCGGTCAAGTCACTGATTTCATGTGTTAAACCTATGTTAGCCATGCCTTTTCAGAGCCCAAGCAAGCCATTGGAGGACCCCTAGGATACATATATATGGTCACAAGTCACAAGATACTAGTGGCACTGATGTCCTCTACAGCTGGCTTGGACAGACCACAACCACAGTTTTCTAGGTTTGATGTTGCCAATATTAAGCTAGTGGAAGTGATGTTAAACTACTCTACTGTGCTGCACTGATCCAAAATGACCTGTGCAAATGAACAAAGTTGATTAGTATGTAGCCAAAAAGTAACTTTTCTAAAAGTATTATTAAATAACATGCAAGGAACAGCTGAGGTAAAAAACATAGAGGCTGTTAATGTAAAAAAAAACTAAAAGGGCAAAAAAAACGTAATAAAGGGAAAAAAGAAAAGTTCTGTAAAGAACTTTCAGAACAACCATGAAAAAGTTTAATAGTAGAAACTTCAAAGTGTCTATGTTAGGAGTATAGGGTCTGTAATCAAAGGGACAATGTGAGCATGTGCAGAGAGCAATTTACATTAGCTAAGGAGCCTAAGCACTACCTCAAACAGTGGTTTAAATCACCATGAGCAAGTGTCTGCCTTCCTTCACTGCACAGGAAGAAGCCTATATGTATTGCTATACACTCAAGGAGAGAGACGGGTGGTTTAGTGTGGGTTCTTACACAGGCATAACAATACATGTCAGCCACCTAAGGCAGAGACTATAATGACAAGAAATGTTGACATCAGCTGTCATCTGAAATTACTTACTGAGTTGTGAAGGTGCTAAAAGAAGGTTGGCAGTAGCAACCTGAGCCAGTTGTTAATGTACAAAAACACTGCACAAAACAGGAGCTCACAGAGCCCCASTGGCAGTAAAGAGGGCTTTCCGATCACAATGACGAATGCAAACGCAAGGGTAATATATTTACTCCTGTATGTAGGATAGTATATTTACTCCTGTTTATGCAGAACATATCCACAAGGATAGATGAAAACAAATGTGGCCTACTGCTGTCCACACTCCTCAGTCACTTCTACACAAATGCATTTAAGCAGCCTCCAGAGCAGAAATGCAACATATACTACAACTTTACCACATATTAGCTTGACTGATATGCTATTAGCAAACAATAAAAAAGTATAGTGAGTCTTGAAGAAAATCATGTTTAATTTGGCACAAGTTACAATTCTTCCTCAATGAAGCCATGTAGCACTTAGTTTTCACCACAGACAGATTCGGTTCTTCCCAGAATTTTGAAGAGAGCAACGTGACAGTGATAATGTAACTTCCAGCCCATGCAAAGCAAATCAAATGAGGGTGAGCTCTGGAAGGGGAGGAATTCTAGCTGAGTAAATAACAATGACCTCACTTTGCACAGGAAAGTAACATCCACAAAAATGAGAAAAATCACAAATAATTGTAATGCCACCCAAGCTCCGTTTTATCTCATTCTTACTCAAACTATTACAATCATAGGAGAATCTTCAATATAATATACTCAATAGCACTTAGAATTCCATGCAATCATGTGCTTGTTTTCATTTTAATAATTTTTAAAAGCTGATAGAACATGTCAGGCTCCCCTTCTCCAAAAAAAGAAGACAGGGGTCCATTTACTCTAGTAGGAAAGAGGAATGCAGAGAATACGGGCCGCATGTTACTATGTTCCAGGTACTTCTCACTACATGGAGACTCTGGAGACAGCAGGACAAAGTGGGAAGAGTAGAAAGCTTTGCCTCAGAACAATTGAACCTTGTGGTAGAAAAAAATCTATTATGGAGCTGTTCATCTTGGGGGCGCCCACGAGTCAGGTGCGGGACAACCAGGGGGATCGGACCCCGCCGGCATGGGTTCATGAAAGGCAGGTCCTGCTTGACCAACCTGATCTCCTTCTATGACCAGGTGACCCGCMTAGTGGATGAGSGGAAGGCKGTGGATGTGGTYTACMTGGAYTTTAGTAAAGCCTTTGACACTGTCTCCCACAGCATTCTCCTAGAGAAGCTGGCAGCTCATGGCTTGGATGGGTGTACTCTTCGCTGGGTAAAAAACTGGCTGGACGGCCGAGCCCAGAGAGTTGTGGTGAATGGAGTCAAATCCAGTTGGCGGCTGGTCACAAGCGGTGTTCTCCAGGGCTCAGTTTTGGGGCCSGTCTTGTTTAACRTCTTTATCAATGATCTGGATGAGGAGATCGAGTGCACCCTCAGTAAGTTTGTAGATGACGCCAAGTTGGGCGGGAGTGTTGATGTGCCTGAGGGTAGGAWGGCTCTGCAGAGGGATCTGGACAGGCTGGATCAATGGGCCGAGGCCAATTGTATGAGGTTCAACAAGGCCAAATGCCGGGTCCTGCACTTGGGTCACAACAACCCCAGGCAACGCTACAGGCTTGGGGAAGAGTGGCTGGAAAGCTGCCCGGCGGAAAAGGACCTGGGGGTGCTGGTTGACAGCCAGCTGAAC
>JASVER010000009.1:499981-596772 GCA_030449065.1 Oceanodroma leucorhoa | reverse complement strand
GTGTGGATGTGGTACTTCAGGACATGGTTTAGTGGGCATGGGTGCTGGGTTGACGGTTGGACTCAATGATCTTAAAGGTCTTTTCCAACCTTAATTATTCTATGATTCTATGATTTAAGGGCCTGAAGCCAGAAGCTTTGCAGATGGATTAATCAACTAACCGTCCAACCAGTCAAGAGAAACCTGAAAGGACAGAGGATATGTACAGCATTTAGGGGCTTTATTCTCACCTTAGAAATTATGGTTTTTCTTATTCAGCAGATTTGTAGACAGAAAACAGTAACCCAAGGTGAATGTAGTAGTGTCCATTATCTTGTCAGGTAGTGGAAAAGCGAGAAAAGGAACACGTATGAAAGATTGCTGGAATTCTCAAAAGGAGGACTTTTTGATAATTATTTTTAAAAATAATATAAAAAAAAATGTAGCAAGCACATAGTGTTGCCTCATTTTAATTTAACAGGTATAATACTGGGATTTTTGTTCATGATGGTAAATGTCTCCACAACGTCCTCAGGCAAAGCTACTATACAGACACCTAACCACAGGAGCAGAATCAAGTTATCCCCATCATTTCTGCTCTCTGGAGGCAGGGCTGGGATTTTTCGAGATACCACATGTAAATGGGAAATACCTGTTGCCGATATATTAACAAGGCAATCAGATCTTTTGGAAATTCATCGGTACAAAACTGATGCCAAGTCTTATTTGTTATTTAGTCCTCAACAAATATCACATAGTTCAAGGCCTTCAAGTCCAAAGAATAATAGCTCTCAGAATCTGAAATATCACGTGATTTATTTCTTTCGGCTCTAAAGATGTTCCAGTGTTTATAGGAATTACGACTAACTGCAGCCATACCTTTAAGTTTCTGGCACAGCAGAACCAGAAGATGAATGCCTATTTCCTGTTCTTCTCCTAATGCAACAGCCAGCAGCATCTGCTATTTTGGACATATTGACTAGTGATGTTTTAGTGTGACTGAGTGTTGCCTTTCAACTGTTATGATGTGAAATTTCCTTTGGATTATATTGTCCCATAAACCTCTGTCTTGGGAACAAGTTGCTTTTCAATGGGAAGTCATTCCTGATGCACAGTTTTAGTTCCCTTGTGTATGCCCAAAATTGCAGTGAGCCATGCAAAAATCCAGATGAGTTAAATTGCTTCTGAGTGTGGTCAGTTATATGTGTTTTGGTGAAAAAGCAAATTTTTCATTGACCTAAGCCACTAGTAGAGAAACTCTTAGTAACAGGTTCTAGCAGAGGTGAAATCGGAGTAGCCAAGGATAGTCTGAATCCCTCTATTTTTTTAGATCATTGCAAACACCAATGTATTCTCTTTTGGAAGGTGATTGCTAGTAAATTGACTACTTCTTGGTAGTTCTTTTCCAAAATATTCACTTTACTGCTGAGTAGACCTTATCAGTGTTCATGAGATGACTGAGCAATTTAATTTCAGGTTACATTTAGCATACTGGTGGTATATTAAAAGGAAGAGAGGAAAGCTGCTTGCTTGCTTTGTCCTGGCTGCTTCACTCTGTTTCAGATGTTATCATGAGGAAAAGAGCAAGTTTGGGAATGCAAAATGGAATGAAGAGTCACAGATGGACACAAAGAGTGCAGATCTTTAGGGACACAGGAAGTTCCTGAGAAGAGCAAATGGCACACCTTGTACATGTTGCAAAGGAGACTTCTAGGAACCCACATGGGTTGCTGTAGAGCTTCTTCCAACCCAGGAACACATGGAAATTTCTAAAATAAAAGATAAATACAGGAAGTCAGAGGGGAAAAGCTGTTCTGAAATCTTTGTTATTTTAATTGCACCCATCAGGTTAGAGTTTCCTCTACTTCAGAAATGCCTTGTTCTTCACGGCTTAACAAAATCTAATGCTATGAGCTGAAAGCCCTGCTAGACCTTATTTGCTTACTTGAAGAAATGTGTCTAAGTGGCTCCATGGCAGGGCCAGTTGGTATTATTTTGATAGTGACTGTAGTCTCTTACGGCAGTTTGAGGCACTCAGCAAGCTTCCTTTTCTCTCCTTTTTCTCCCACTTGGGAGCCACAGCAACAGGTCAGGTGGTGGGTCAGGAATGGTTGCAGCCTGTAGTGTTGTGCAAACACACCCACTGCAMTGATTACGAGCAGTTCTAAAAGAATTATTTTAAGGATGTTCAGCCTGATTTGGCTACTGGTGTGGTTTTGGCAATGGGGAGTGCAGTGCAAACTAAAAGCCTAGCTCGTGATATTGCCTCCAGCTGTGCACTTCTACGCCAGATGGCTAGCGGGCCCCAGGTTTGCTACTCTGAGGGGATTTTGGATAGGCTGCATAATCAGAAATTGCTTTGTTTTAGCTGCCTTTCTGAGGAGAACAAGGATGGAGGATTTCTTCAGCATTTCTCTCTTGTTTAAAAAAAGAAAATTGTGCTTTTCCAGAAGTCTTGTATCATTCTTTCATTGCCTGTCTTGTGGAGAAGGATTAGCAATATGAAGTCTAGATATATGCACAATAAAGCTTGTTGGCTTTCTACTTACTTGTAAAGATGCCCCGGGTTTGGAAACAAGGCGATTAGCTTATAAGATGATTATTTTCATCCAACAGTATTTTTTGATGCTTTGAGAACAGCTATTCCTCAAGAACCCACTAGTACTGGAAGTAAAAATGGAAAGAAAATGGTTATTGCTTCTTGTTCCATTTCTTAAGATTATGCCTAAGATTATGTTCAGTGGTGAGAGCTTTCCCAAGTTTAAACATTTACTCACTCAGTGAAATAATTCAGAAGTCTGTGTATAATGATGCCATCTGGTGACACCTGTCATAATGATGTTTAGCTTTGTCTGTTATTTTTCCAAACACAATATAAAAGCCATACCCCAGCTCCATCAGCTGATCAGTGCTCCTAAAATATTGCCATCTACAGGAACGAATGTATTGCAGAGGCTTCTAATATTAATAAAGAGAGAGGCATATATTCGCTTTCATTTTACCTTCAAAAACTTCCTTACAACAGGGTGCACCAGTTCTAAGGGCATTAGGAATGTTAGTTCTTTAGACAGTGAGTCGGCTGCAGGGAATATGTGCTGCACAATAATCTATTGCTCAGCTATGGCATGTATCAGGTTCCAAGGCAATACTGTATGGGTATATTCATTTCACTGAAAGGTTTCCCTTACTAGAGTGCATTGACCAATATTTCAGTCCCACCATGAGCTAAAACAGCATGCTTACTACTGTACTGAAGTAATTAATTCAAAATGTAGAAAACAAAATTAAAATAAACCTACACTTAGTTATTATGAAGTCCAGCAGAGAACTCTTACAGTGACAGATGACATTAGCCTATAAGCCTTTATAACTTACATGGTAATAAAATGGGGTTACATTTTTGAATTAAATTGATAACATGACCAAATCGATTTCATTAGTGTATCTGTCATATTTGCTGTTAATGATGGCTAACAGTGGAATAGAAACTGACAACAATTCCTGAAAAACTGCAGATCAAAATTATATTATACTGGCATTCATGAATTTTAATACCCCTTTTTATCATGGTTTTTTTGAACTCCCTTTTTAAATTTGAAGCTCACAAGAAGAGAATTAAACTTTCTACACCTGTCTCAGCTCCTATTATTTCTATTGTTACAAGTTAATAGACTCAAGAATGGAAGACATTTCCACCAACTAAAACAAAAAAAGGCCTTGCTTGAGAGTCTCTTCTGAGTGCTTATAGGGGAATGGACGAATCTCCGCTGCTGAAGTGTTGGCACCAGAATCATTTCTCTTGAGTGACTAGAGACCTTTAGGACACCCAAATTGCTGTTTAGAAGACTGTTTGTGGAAGACGCTATTCATATTAATAGACTTTGGTCCTCTGGTGTGTAACTCCCTTTAATGCTAATGGAAGTTTTGCAGAAATCTACGGGAGAATATACCTACTGTCATGAATCATCATAGCTCTCTAATCCCATTACTAGGGCTTAAATGTATGTGAGTTAAAAGTGTGCAAGTAATGAAATGCTCACCTCAGAGCAGCAATTGAGAACATCAAAATACCCTTACGTAATGAGATAACTTGACCTCACTGCTACTTGAAAATGTGACAAGATATTAGATACATGTCATTTGAACTGAAAAACCATAAGTCTTTCCTGTTTCAGGTCCCTGATTAGGACCTCTTTCTTGGGTTAAAATTATATGAAAATGGATAATTAATAAGGAGAAGCTGTGGGGTTATCTGGGTATGGGTAAGGTATAACTTTATCTTAAATATTTTATTGATTAAATAACTTTATCTTAATTATATTACATATATTTCTAGACATATATATACATAATGAATGGCATTGTGTCTGGTTTGAGCTTATTGTCTTTCTTGCTCTCATAGATGATGCCTCTGTTGCAATCAGGAGCTATGATGACAACATGGGTAAAGAAATTCAGAGTTGTAGTCCATACAGCATAGGTGGTRGAGGGAGAAATATTTAGCCTGCCATATGTGGGGGCTGTTCTGGCCTTGTGAGGATGTTGGTCTTTGCAAGAGAAACTTCGTCTTCACATCTTCTATGCTACTATTAACAAAATTAGTGAGATTTTAGTGAGATTCTTCCTGTACTGTACATACACTCATAGGCTACAGATTCCTCACAGAGAGAATATCTTTCTGCCTACATGTTGACAATGTCTACCAAAATATTGTTTCTCTTGGTATTCAGAGTAATATTATTGGCCTTTTATATATGTGGTGGGTTGAACTTGGCCTGCAGCCAGATGCCTACGCAGCCTCTCTCTCACTCCTGCTTTTCAACAGGACAGGGGGAGAAAATAAGATAGACATAGGGAGATAACTTACCAATTAACGTCGTGGGCAAAACAGACTGAATTTGGAGAGAATTAGTTCAATTTATCGGCAATTAAAATAGGTTTGGACAGTAAGAAAAAAAGACAACATTAAAAAAACACCTTTTCTGTCCTCTTTTTCCCAACGTTCAACTTCACACCTTCATTCCCAGCTCCTCTACCTGCCCCCCATCCTCAAGTGGCTCAGAGGGGATGGGGAATGGGGGGTTTGCGGTCAGTCCATAACAGCTCCTCTCTGCCGCTCCTTCCTCCTCACACTTGTCCTTGCTCCAGCACGGGTCCTCCCAATGGGCTGCAGTCCTTGAGGAGAAAGCTGCTCCTGTGCAGGTCTTCCACAGGCCACAGTTCCTTCAGACCATATCCATCTGCTCCAGCATGTTGTCTTCCACAGCCTGCAGTGTGGGTATATCTGCTCCACCATGGTCTCCCCCACAAGCTGCAGGGGAATCTCAGCTCTGGCGTCTGCAGCACCTCCTCTACCTCCTTCTTCATTGACCTTGGCGTCTGCAGGGCCGTTTCTCATTATTTTTTTCCTCATGCAGCATTTTGCCCTTTCTTAAATCTGTTTTCCCTGTGGCCGAGGGGCTCAGCTCTGCCCTGCGGTGGGTCAGCTGGAGCCGGCTGGAGCCGRCTGGAACCGGCTGTGTCTGGCATGGGGCAGCCCTGGCCTCTCCTCATAGAGGCCGCCCCGCAGCCCCCGCTGCCAGCGCCTGGGCACAGACATCTTATGCAGTATGTCTTGCTGTAAGTGTTGTTTCATTGGTACCTGGCACTACTGTGAGAGTGTGAAGTAAGGAAAAACAGAGGAATGAACCGGGAGGAGACAAAAAGACAACTGTGGGGAGAAATTAGCATTTCTTTACTGCATAATTGGAACAATCTAATGCCCCTGGTGGTGTGCTCTGCAGAGATAGCGGCAACAACGTGCACGTCCAGCAGTGCGTATCCAGCAGGCAAGTTATCTCATTTGGGTATTTCCAGACAATCTGGATGTTCCCTCCCAGTGGTTCCACTGGACAATTTCATCCAAAAAGCTGCACAAAACCACATGCTCTCCTACCTGCTGCGAGTGTGTTTGGGTGGTTTCTTTTTTCCTTTTAATTGCTTTTTTTTCCCCTCACAGCTTTCTTCATTAACTGCAATACAGGGGATTTAGCCTATAATCCAGTACATTTTAATAGCAACTGTCTCCAAAAGAAAACTCCACTGATCTTCAATGCCACTTAAGTAACAACTTTTTTAAAAAATTAATTTCCAAACTGCAGATATCAATGTAAAAAATTATGGCACATTTTCTTAACAGAGGTGCTGAGGCCTGAAGGAAATCAAGAAATAAGTAAATTAGTGAAGCCAACAGAGTCTAGTTTTACTTGCTTGGCAATCTCATTTTGGACTGAGCAAAATTCCCTTCTCCCAAGTCTGTTTCATCTCCTATCTTTGGGGATAGTYGTATTTTCACTGGATTAAATACCAAACCAAGATTGGAATTTAGAGTTGTATTGCAATAAATAAAGAAAAGCAAGAGCCTTTGAAAAGATACTCGCTCCCTTATACAGCCAACTCCAGGTATCGGAAACATAGACTTTAGAAGTTCTTTGACTGTAGATTGCAGTCAATGGAGAACCATATTGCACTTACTGATACAGAGCTGCAATCCATGACTTCATTTGCCTGTGTTTGCTGAAGACTAGTCACTTTATTTAGACTATTCCATTCAGACCATCTTGTTGAGTTTATTTTAAGGTTTAATACTGCTGCCCATTGCTTTATCCATTCCATGTGAAGTCAATAGGTAGTCCATAACAAAAATCACTAGGAGAGGAACCTCCTACCGTCTAGTCCACCTCGTCCCCTCCTCCCAATCCCTTCATAAAACTTTAGGTTTGCTCTTGCTTTGGGAGGAAGGAACAGATAAGTAGATTGCATATTGTGTGGATTAGACGTAAATGCAATGAATAATATTTTATAAGGAAAAATCTGGATTTGCTAAATCTTAAGAAACTTGTTTTTTTAACTGGATGGCCTTGAGCAGGAATCTCTGTAACTCATATGTGTGGCATGCTGAGCTTTCTGATCCATCCCACCGTGGTGGACTGCAACCCACTTTAAAAAAAAAAAAAAAATCCAGCTTTGATGCTCTAGTAGTAAATACTGGAAAATGTGGCAGCAGCATATTCATGCAATGCTCTTCAAAGGGAAAGTAAATATTACTGTATCTTAAAAATCACCTGACTTATTCAGTAATATGTATGTCCTTTCACAGAATAACTGAGGTTGGCAGGGACCCCTCAATTTTGTCTAGTCCAACATCCCTGCACAACACAAGGTTAACTACAGCAGGTTTCTCAGGACCTCGATCAGTCAGGTTTTGAGTGTTTCCAAGGATGGAGACCCCACAACCTCTCTCGGCAATTTATTCCAGTGTCTGATCACCCTAACAGTGAAAAAACAAACAAACAAACAAACAAACAAACAAAACCAAAATCAAACCAAAATTCTTGTGTTAAAATGTAATTTCCTCTATTTCAATTTGCCTTTTGTCCTACTGGGCACTACTGGGAAGAGTATTCTTCATCACTACTCTTTATCACTACCTAACAGAATAGAAAATTCCAAATCAGTAACTTTAATTACACGTAATGTTAGATTTCATTTCAGGGGAAATTTTTATGTATTTCTTTTAAACAACATTGAAGTGGTCTTTTGAGATTAACAGAACAAAGACATGTCAGACTGACTAATCCATTGATGGGAGATAAGACAGAAAGGTGCAGACAAGGGAACAAGTTGACTTAACTTAGGTGTCTGTTTTTCACAGAGCAGACCTTGATCCAACTCACTTTTGTTTATGTAGCATTTCAGAACCTGCTCACATCACCGTCTTTCACTCTCTTGTGCAATGAAATTTTGTGTTAGCTTTTGATTGCAATGATCTCAACAGCCAACTTGAGGAAAAAGATTTATCTGATAATATAGTCAGATCTCCACTAGTGAAGGGATTTCTCTTTGAAAGACATTAATCTGCAATATAAACAGAAAGAAGTTCTGTGATCCGTAGAAAGGAAAAACAAAGATAATATTACTACTTTCAAACACAAGTTGTCTCTGTGCGGAATTCTTGTGTCTCTCTGCACCAAACTCCTGAACCCAGGCTATGTTAATAACTGATAGCTAGGATCACCTGTGTACCAGATATTAGCATTGCACCCTATGTAGTATAATTACATTGTTACAACACAAATCCCTTGCTAATATGCCCCCCCCGAATTCAAAATGTGCAGGGGAATTATCCAGACTACTCAGCTGTATGCTTGGGGCTGCTGCTGTTCTGGCAGAGCATAGGAGCTCAGTAATATGTCAATATGCTTTACTGTAGCAGGGAGCTGGTTCTGAAATCAGAGAGCTATCCCTGTATGACAACAGATCTAATCTGATAAGCTCTGCTGGACTCGCATCGGCTCTGTGAAGGATAGTTTTGTGATGTACCATTGTATGTGTAAAATGAAGAGACATATTTGCTTGTTTGCTTGCCACCAGTTTGGTAGATGCTGATGTAGCTACAGTGACAGCCATGGCATGACAAAAGGACAGAAATCATGACCTATTGCTGCCCCTGTTAGCTTGCATTGTCTGCATACTTGGAACATAACCTTTAACAATGCATCCTTATATGAATTTCTTTGCTTTCCTTTCTTAAAAGAGAGATTAGTATATTTCCCCAGAATGCATTTATAAGTGCGTTCTAGTTTAAAAAAATGTAATTTTTAAGAAACTTTGCAACATGAGTACAGGCATATATTTCTAATGTATATAAATCCCAAGCACTCAGTTTCACTAATATTTAAAAAGATACGTAGACATTGTTCAGACCACCATTTTATGCATACAGCCCCAAGATACAATAGCATTGTTTACAATCTAAATCTAATTAAAGAGTATGCAGGAATGAGAAAGGGATCAATATCTAATATGTTTTTTCCATCTGCTTTCCTCATCACTGCTAACATGTCAGAGAAAATGCCAATACTTTGATCTCATACATGTGCTCTGCTGCTTTTCCACTGATACAGACAAGGTCACTCGTGATATAGGATGCTCTAAATTCTCTGAAAGTTCCTCAATTAATAGGTGGTTATCAGACAGCATATTCCAAAAGTGACAGAAAATATAAATGGATCTCAAATACTAACTCTGGGGCATCTTTGATTGTAAGCATAGCAACATCACCTGATTACCGGCAAAAACATTTGAGAGGTGAGGTTAAATACCTGTTAGGTGTTTTTCTGTTGAAGGTATCTAAAAGCTGTCAGTTTTATAATAAATTTCCATGAATGTAGTTTCACAATAAATCTGGGGAAACTGTAGTGGAAATCTTCCTGTGGTACAGCAGTCAATTTATTGAGAACATGGGAATGTCATCTTTATTGTTCCAAAAACTTGCAGCTGACAGTCTTGATAGTGGTAATCAACCTTTCCCTCATGCAAATGGTTGCTTTTGTTAGACTGAGCTCTTTCCTCAATTGTGCAGAGGCTTGTATGATTATTTCATACTAACTGTTATTAAGGATGACTTGTGGTCATACAGATATAAGAAGTATTATCTACATTAAAGTTATTGTTCYCCATTTGCATTTTCTCATGTTGTTCCTCCATTTTGCATGACATCCTACCTCTAGACTCTGTTAATGGTTCTTTTCCCTCAGTGTTTGGCTCTTCATTTTTTTCAACACAACACAGCATTTACAGAATTAGGTACAATGTTTACTAAGAATTAAGAGTGTCCATATAACCCTGGAGGGCAGCATGTTTGCAAAGAAATTTAAACGACATATGGAAAACAACCCAATATTGTAGAAGACAGCTGACTTCACCTTAGCCTTCTAAGACATCAGATGGATATAGTTCTGACACAAATACAAATGAGATTTCTTTCAGTGATTTCAAAAGGGCTGGAATTTCATTCTTCTGTTTAGACTTCCCTTGACTTGTAAAATACAGAGTTAAATGCTTGTAATAGTAAAGGAGTCAGGTCCACAGTGAGCACAGGAGTAGCAGTAGCAGTGGTGCTTCAGACTTTCTGTGGTAAACAATCCATGAAAGGCAAAAGAACACAAATAAGGTGAAGATCAATGAAAGGTTATAAAAATATGGGAGTATATGGAGAATTAATCTGTTTTCACAGTAAGGGTATCATTTACCCATGAGGTTGTAAATGGTGCGAAATAATAAAATGCACCATTTGAGTTTATTTTCTTGTAACCTTGGACTTCAACAAAAATCTTATAGGAACTTATTTGGAAACTAAAGTGTTTTTACAATAATTTCAGGTAACTGCATGTTTTCTCTTTAATATCTTTTACTCATTTGCTGAACTCAAACCCATCATCTTAGAGAAGACAAGTATATGCTCACATTATGTTTTTTTCCCAAACATGTATAAAACATGCTGGGTAAATGACTAATTTACTTCCTTGTCAGAATTTTTATAATCAATAAATAAATATTGGCATTTTTAGAATTTTTGCCCCTACTAGACCTCAACTATTGTAAATAAATAAATGTCACTCAAATAATATTAGATTGTGTTTCATTAAACCTCTTATGGATGTAGCCTAAAGTATTGTAACTGAATTAACCTTAAGAATTTAAATACATGGAAGGAAAATAATACATTCACACCGTTAATATAATATGAGTGTTGAAGTATATGAGGTCAGTGACAAAAACCCGAAAGAATTAAGTGGAAATAGGAGCCATGAGATATGGCATAGTCATATGAAAGAAATTTCAAGATAATGGGCAGAGAAAGGTCTAGTGTGAAATAAATAATGAGTAAAGTTCATCTAATCTAAATTTATATACCTAAAAGTTAGGCATTTGAGTAGGATTTTTCTTGCCTCAGCTTTAACTGCCTCAAGCACAAGTAAGCTTTTTTCAGGGCTTCCCTTATAGTCAGTGGAGATCTTGTAAATACAGTTAGCAGTGCCCTGAGAAAAATTTACCTTATCCTAAGGGAGACACCAAATATTTGGCCCAGTGGATTGCCTACAGATTACTAGCTTGATCTCTGTTGACTGTAATGAGAACTTCAACAACTAGCTATGTAGCTGCTTACATTCTACACTACTAAAATTAGGCCACAATTTGCCCCTATTATAAGCTGCTTATAACCCTTTTACAGCCAATAGATCAAGTCCAGAAGATAAGTTATGTATTCTAGTATAGGATATGTGCTAGTGAACAGAGAACTGAATCTCTTTGTAGAGAGTATAGAGGAAGCTTAAGTGTGTAACTTAATCCAAATATCTAACTTACATTATTTGTACTTCTGTGTTTCAAGCTTGGTAGGTGAATTAAAGTAGGACAATTCTCTTCTGCCTTAGTTTAGGGTGTCTCAATTCCCATAAGTATGCTCTTTGCTTTATAGGGTAAATCATTATGATTTTATGTTTGATTTTCCGGACTAGCCACCTTTACATTGTTAAATGGATGATATAGATTCTATAAAATATAGAAAGTAATCTAGGACTGTTAATTTCTATAGTGTTTGGGTTTTTTTAAAGCCTTGTAAGAGGAAGTATACTTTTATGTTCATGAAATTCATGAGGCACTGGAGGAGATAGATCACCTACAATATGAATTTTATCCATCAAGCTGTTCAATTAGAGGAGAAAAAAGGATAGTATTCTATATGGAGGTTCTTTAGTTCCTTCCACTGATCTCAGAGGAGCTGAAGATGGCTAATTTTTTTAGTTACAAAACTGGGATATAGGATTGTTCTTTCTTTTTGTTAGTGTAAATGTTCTAGTAAAAAGAGTTTTCCATAAAATTTGTAAAGATGAAGGATGGATTTCTAATCAGCAGTAGCACGCATGTGAACACACACACACATACACATGCATGCACACACACACACAAACACGCCCCAAACCCAGCTCTGTGAAAAACTCTTGTTCTGCTCTTGTAAATTACTTGCATAAGAATGGTGGCAGGACCATAGTTCAGTCCACTGAGTATGAGGATATCACAGGACCACCAAACCCAGAAGTATGAAGTATCTTTTCTGCCTTCATCATGTTAACTTTCCAGTGCCATTAAAGCAATATAGGTGGAGGCCCAGATCCTGCAAAGCATTTACATGTGTTTGAGAACTTTAGAAGCTTTGCTGAATTTAACAGGAATACTAATGCTTTCAAAATTGAGCAATTGCTAAGACCTCAGCTGGATAATAATTCCACAGCTGGTCATGAAAAATGTGAACATACAGTCTGACAAAAATTACCTCTTCCTCTTTCCATTCCCTTTTTCCAGTCAGCTGTTTAACCGTAATGTAGCTAGCTGGTGGCCAATATGAATGACTTTTTTCTCTTGTGTCATTGAGTCAAATAAGGTAAACTTGAAATATGTTGGACACATCACTGGACTTCACCATAAAAGTCTTCCATAACTTCCCATTCCTTCTAAAGACAATGGAAATAATCCCACGGACAGACAAGGGTGTTAGCCTTTCACTCTCATGCTCAGTGGCTTAAATGGGAGTTTTTGTGCATATGTGTTGTAGAATCAAATCCATAATCTGTGATTCAAACAGAAATATATAACACAATCACCCCTCTCCATGAGTATTGAATAGCAATGTAAATCAGTCTTCTGAATCAAATAATTCATGTCCTTCTTTCATTGAAGACTGAAATAAATGAACATGAGGTCTAAAGGTTCACTAAGGTGGTGTGATTTGAGAATAATTTATTGTGTAAAAGAGTAACCAGCCAAACAATGTTAATTATAACATTGTTAAAAGCTGAAATGCTTAAATCTAAATCATTTAAAAGTTATGTGATAGATATTAAACACCTCTGAGAAGGAAAAATGCTGTAGGCAAGTGTTCTTAATAAGTCTACTTTGTATAATTATTGCCTGAAGCATTTCTGAACTAATTATTTACCTCCAAAGGGGGCTCCATGTTTTCAGCATTGAAGTGCCAGATATTGATTTTCTTTAATTGACAGGGCATAGTACTAGACAGACCACACAAAGCTGAAGGATAAGCCATTTATAGAAAGTGATAGCCAGGTCCTCTAGTGTCGCACACTGCGTCAGTGTGAAAGGGAGACCCAGGCCCTGAAACTCTGCACTTTCAGGGAAAAGGATTATTTGTCTCTGTCATCTGCCCTCTATGGTTCATTCAACATCTTAAATAGCCTGTGTAAATTAAGTGTGTTTAGTAGCTGCACAACTCCCAAGTCAAAGATGATAGTGTTCTGTTCAACAGGAGAACTAGAGTATTTTAATCTTTTAGTTAACAAGATTTGCATTGCTCAACAAGTAATAAACATTGAATTATGTTGCTAACCAGTTTTACTGTAGATGGCTTAAAAATTAGTTTAAGATGCTTTTTAATTTTCTGCACACTTTCCCCCCACCTCTTTTAAAGTGAGTGAATATACATATTGCACAAAGGTTGTTCATGGGAATTTTGACATTGGTTCTCGGTAGGGTCTGGTAAACTACCAAAGGTGCTTAGAGAATTTCTGCCTGTCTGGATGGATGTAATTTCTTTAGACATAATTTGGGTTGTTTGAAATATTGGAAATGCCAGCATACGTCAAACCATCATCAACTTTATACCTCATCAAACCACATGTGATGCATAGACAGACATTTGCCAATTGGCTAGGGCTATGCCAGCCTACCGTAATATAATAATAATATAAACAATAAAAAATGCAGTATGGCCTCTTAATTCACTCTGTTAGTGCCAGACCTGCTCATTTTAATTTATAAATAAAAAACCTTTTTCTTGTTCTGAATTCCTTGTGATTTCTTGCCTTTTTCTTCAGTCCTTCAGTTTCCTGTATGTGATTTTTCTCTTCCATGGTGATTAACTTGTGCTTAATCTTTTCTCTTTCATGCTCTTTAACTTTTGCTCATTTCCCAACTATCAATTTCCATGTTCTACTACTTTCTTGCCACTTCGCCCCTCTCTTATTTAAGCTCAAGTATACCTACAAGGATAAAACTGAATTACCCTAGCTGGGAGCAAGGGCACTATAGGTTTTCCCTGTTAAGAGTGTGAGACATGCCAACAGAGATAACTTGGTTCTTAGGTGGGATAAATTGCCTTCTGAAGGTTCCTATCTCTAGAGGGAACCTAGAGTGACTGATGCTCCTAACCTAGCAGGCTATCTCAAGTTAAGTGAAATGAATCCAGACCTTGTTCCTCTCACTTTTTTTTTTTTTAAGCCCAACAGCACTTTTGTTTGTTATATACCTTCTTTTTTCCTTTTTTTCTTTTTTTTTTTTTTTTCCTTTCTTCCTTCTGCGTTGCCTGCCTTCACCTGTGTTTGTTCAGAATGAACTCAGACTGCAGAAATCCTTAACTGCCCACATGCCCAAACTGGGCATCATCATCACTGAATTGAGGTATCCTCAGTTCCTGTGTAGGAAATGGAGAAAGACAGCCACTTACAGAGAACAATTCAGATCACAGGTGAATTGAATTCTCTCTTAGAATGTCTGCATCTCTCCACTGGTTACATATATAAATACTAGAGTGCTTGTGATTATAGTTTAAGCAGTTTATTTTGATGTGATTAATTCCTATCCAAGCTGTAAGGGCATTCATTCTCCTGGGCTGTGTTAAAATGGAAAATTTGGTGAAGAAAATGTATCTAACCCACATCATCTAAGTTTTTACCAGTTCCACTCTTAAAGGGAAACAAATACCATGTGTTAAATATAGAGTTGAGATACTGTGTTGAGGAATAGTACAGCAATTTCTACAAATAAACAAATCAAAACAAATATTCTGCAATGCATTTCCTTGCTAAAAACATGGCATTTGAAATAACATATGAACATGACAAGCTTTGTAGAATATTTTGATTAAATAATGACTAATCCATTATTATTGTTATTTTTTTCAGCCTTATAAAGTTGTTYATTTACTTGGGGTTTTTCCCATCATATCAGAGTGAAATCTGTTAAGGAGATTCCTATCACAAACTATTATCTTTATTAACAATGTACACATCCTCCCGGCCCCAACCCCAACATTTTCCTTTCTTATTAGTATTGATAATAATTGAACCACTGCTTTCCTTTGATCCAGACAAGAATTTTTATAGCAAAGATACACAGTAAACAGAAAAACACCCCTGCATAAAAGCAGTCATTCATTCTTTCCCATTCCTTTAAGTTGGGAAGTACAGCCAAGTTTTATGTTCATAGCAATATGACAAAATAACCGTGAAAATGTATTAGCTCTGTCACAATTGTCATACATTCTTTAGCATAGAAAATGATGGTAGGAAGAAAAATATACATTTGTTTGTTCTTTTTGGTATATAAAATGGGTCTATGTGAAAAATGTGCTATGTATCAAGCAGGTTGAACTCCAAACCACACCCMATTTTTGAAGACCTTTGGGTTTGGTTCTTATTTCACACTTGTATCTGGGGTCCATCTTGACCTAAAGTGCATATGTTTGTGTAAACAGAAGTGTAAATAACACTGTGTGCTGAAATTATAGCATCTTAGAAAATGTTGAGTCTCTTTAGTGGCAAACAATGGTGCCTTTGAAATTTGCTTCACTACTTCTTGAAGACTAAATTAGAAACAAAATGTCTGTTAAGCACCTCTTACACATTTATTGGCTTAGGGAGAATGTGCACTGTTCTTGGGTAACTATTGGTATCATGACCAAATAGACCTCTGAGGCTCTGATTTGCTCTATAAATAGTATGAATTTCTTTTCAAGCTGTTGAATTCAATGGAAGTTCAGCATTTTTTTAAGCTGTTCAAGCCTGTAGATTTTCATTCCCTTTCAGTGAGGTACCCACCATATTCACTTACAATTCCAGGATTAAGAATTCAACACGCTCTATTAAAAAGTTGTGATATAACTGCAGAGATTGTTCTCATATAAAGGAATATTCATATACCACTGAAATAAAAGTGTTTTCTATCAATCACTCTTAACTAATGAAAACATTTCAAATAATCTTATGAACTTCAGTAAGGAGTTGACCCAGGGAGATCTCATGACGATTGACTTTTCCTGTAAATACTTCCTTCTGAAGACTACTCATTGTACTGTTTGCTGATATACCAGTTGACAAAAGCATTAAAAAAGAACTCATATTACTGGTTGTGAGAGACTGAAAGAGTTAACGTGAAGTTGATGCCTCAAACATTGCTGTAAATGGGTCCTGCATAGCAGTGATAAGGTGCAAATGAGGAGCYGGATATCAGGACAGGCAGGGCAGATAACAGGACAGGTAGGGCGTGCCGAAGGGTGCGCAGCTCCCTGTTCTGCCCAAACTGAACATCTCAYCATTATACAGCAAAAACTCATACAGAGTTTATCTGAGGAAGGGGCTCACAACCACCTGAAGACCACCGARGGACCCCTTGCGACCACCCCTCACTACAACAGCACCTGCGCAATAAAATTCTAGAAGCTGCGTGGCTGATGCAACCGAAGGGTAGGGGACAACTATAAAAGGACACCAGCCCAAGGAGCCGGCGCGCGCCCACCACCGGAGGATTGCTGCACCTGTCATCGTTGTCATCGCGGGATCCAAGGGTGGTGATATCTCTCTATCTCTCTATCTCTCTCTCCCTCTCTCTTTCCCTTTCTTTCCTTTTCTTCTTCTAAACGCCTTTATGGAACCCACATTGCCTACCGCTATGCTTTTTAAGTTCGGGTTGTTTATTGTAACGCTTTCCCAGTTCAGCTTGCTTCTGCCTTAGATAAAAACGCTTAAACCGATGGTTTGGTGTCGTTTCACCTTAATTTAGCCCGAGGGAATTTYGAAACCTTTACAACCCCCTGGTCTGATCAGGCTGGGTCGTGACACCGGTATATGTAGACTAGAGTAGATGGATACTGAACGATGGTTCCCAAATCTGCTATGTACCTATTGAGAGAATTGGCTTATATTTTTCATATAGTATAAAATAATGGGTAAAATTCCCTTTCTTGAKCTTTGATTGTTCATTTTGGGAAACCATGGTAAGAAACACAAACCGTAGCCGCAGATACTTATAGAAAATGTTGTTCTCGTTTGTGAATTGAAGTGTGCAATGATGTTTCAGATTGCAGCACAAATATTCATATGAATATATATAAAAAACCCCAAACCAACCAAGTAAACCTCACTATTTTCTCAGATATTTCATTTTCTGTAACTGAGTACTGCACAGTGTGCAAAGTGTATGGGTTTGGCTACCTGTTGTCATGCTGACTTGTTGCTTGGGCAATCAAAGCAGCTTTTAATTTAGAATCAAGAGTAATAAAGTGTATGTGAACAACCAAGAGATCAAGCAATAGCAGCAGTCATTCTGAAAAAAATTAAGCAAAAATAAATTGAAGTGAAACAATCATGAGTTGCTCACCAACAATTTGGGAGCAGGAAAAGAAGCAACATCCAAATGAATTATCAGTCACAAATATTCAAAATATGAGTGTCTGAATGCAAAATCCCTCCCTCCACCCCCAGAGATTCTGTTGTTTTTCTCTGATGTTTTATGAGGCACATGGACAATTTGTTTCAAAATTTTTGCCATTTATATCTCTGTATTGATTACTCTTCTCAGAGACTTCCTGAATTTTATGGAAATGTTTAATTCTTTTTCCAGCAGCCTTCTCTTCAACTATGTCATTTAGCAGGGCACCTTTTTTTTTTTCTTCTTTTTTTAAAATCTAAAATCATATAAATGGTCTTTGCAGAATATATGTCTGTTTTTTTAGGATATGCCATGTTTCATAACTGCTTTTCTACTAATATCCATTAATTCTAAAGAGCTACAATTGTTCAAAACACAGGAAATATTTTAAATTGTTATGTGGGCTAAAATTTTCAGGAAATTTTTGAAAATTAGTAGATTAAAAAGTCACTATTAAACTGCAGATCAACACTATATGACATAGATATTCAAACTGACAATCCAAAACTGAATGTTAATTTTTTTCCCACTATTTCTTGTCTACTCTTCTATTTATTAGCTTATTTAATTTCCATTTAATAGCACAGTGATGCTGTTTTGTGGCAGTAAACAGACTACATCTTAAAATGTTACTTTAAAAATCAATTAAACATAAAATTGTAGCTTCTTCATGTCTTTCACTTGTCTTATTTTCCAGTGCCCATCTTATTTTAGAACAGAACTAAGAAAGTAGTCATTTCTTCTTTCAACACTAGGTGGAGTTAGATTAACTTCTGAAGTCAGTTCCCAGGAGTCTTTACACATTTTCTGCTCTTCAAGGTTTTTTTCCATAGACAGTATAACTAGAGCATGACTAAGTGAAGAATCAGAGATTTTTTTTTCTTTCATTGCAAGCTTACACGATGTAAAGGCAAAAAGTAAAATCTTTCTAACTTTCCTTCATGTTTAGAAGATCTGTGCTAAGCCCCATGGAAATAAATTGGGAAGAGGTGAATATAATTCATCAGTGATGAAGCTTTCTCTTTAAAACATTTTCTTGAAAATCTGTGTGTATGATGGTGCTTTTCAAGCATGTCTAATTCTACTGTGATATGGTTTCAAAATATTTACTTTTATAAAGTCACCTTGAATTCATAACTGCAATCAAATATAATAACACCTTATAATTTTGTTTAATAGGAATTTGTAATATTAAAAGCTTCTGACTTAAAAGATCTGAAGAACTCTGAAGGCTCCTGTTTACTGGTGTGGGACTTGGCACGCAAATAATCTGTTTCATTTTTTCTCAACTGATTTCGGTTCTCCTTTGAGACATGTTTCCCCTGGGAAGTATACAAAGGATTTCTTTGGGAAAGTGGGAATGAGATTTTAGTATTTGTGATTTTTTTCTGTTATTGACTGTGGTGGGTTGACCTTGGTCAGCTGCCAGATGCCCACCCAGCTGCCCTCTCACTCCCCTCCTCAACAGGATAGGGCRAGAAAATATGAAAAAGTTCGTGGGTCAAGATAGAGACAGGTAGACCACTTACCAACTTCTGTCATGTGCAAACCAGACTTGACTTGGGGAAAATTAATTTCATTTGTTGCCTATTAAAATAGATTTGGATGGTAGAAACAAATACAAAATTAAAGCAACACCTTCCTTTTTCCTAGGTTCAACTTCATTCCTTCATTCCCGACTCCTCTACCTCTTCCGCTCCCCCATTGAGCAGCACAATGTGGGTGGAGGGGCTGCGGTCAGTTCCTCTCTTCTGCTCCCAATACATTGAGGTATACCTGTAGACAAACAGCCTGACTGTGAGCAAAATCAAGTTTGGTCCACAGAGGAACTTATTCACACATTCCCATCTTTATTTAGGGAGTCAAATCCACAGGCTAGATTGGAACATGGCATTTTATTAGGGAAATTCATACTCTGTTCAAATAGGTGTATCGGTTCTACACTGCTCCCTGCAGTTAAGTAATTAAATATCACATAGTAATGCAACAAGTGATTTAATTTATACATGATGTTTACTCCACCATAATCTCCTTAAGGTGTTTCTATGAAAGATATGTTTGCTTTTGTACGATAAAGTTGTTCCCATGAATTTCATTCCACCCTTTGAGAGCAGCCCCAARAAAAAGAAGGCCTTATCAGAATGGTGCAATGTTAAGGCCTCTCAGATTTAGCTCGGAGCTAACTCATGGGTTAGTGTAGCTCCATGAGAAGGTGTCTGCTCAGGTCTTGAAAGCTGTATATCCACATTAAGCTGCTACTGAGGATAATTAAAGGATGCTTGCATCCTCAGCTATTCTCACAGATATGGAGATATGAAAATAAAACAAAAGATGAAAAAAAATGGAAAATGGAAAAAAATAAGAAAATAGAGATATGAAAAGAAAGACTTGCAGTAACAAAGGGTGTGATCCTACATTCTTCAAACTACTATTTGACACAGGACAAATGTAGAGACCAAAAATGTTAGACTCTAGAAATAAAGTTAACTCAAAATGTTATTGAAAATATTTTTGGGAGTAAAAATGTTTCACTGCTTGTTTTAAAACAGGTATTCAAAAAATAACAAAAGGAAAAGAGGATCTGTGTCTTTGTATTTATGTGCCACATCATCCGTGGCACAGAACATTTGTTAACAAACAGTCCCTTGCACCGTGTACTCAATAGCATAGTGTTTATATGTGTAATCAGCTGTATGAAGTGATGAGAAGTGAATTCTTAAACATTGAATTACTGAGATATGTCTGGAACATGACATGAAACTACATAATGGGGTGTGCAAACATGCTTTCTTGCACACACACGGCTCGTTTCACCAGGATAAGGGAGTTAACACCATAGTTGGCCTTATTAACACATTTTCTGAGAGCTGATGGGCTCAAGTTAATGCTTRGCATAAGCCAGGTGAGCTTCAGAGGTATTCTAATTTGCACTGCCAAGCAATACCTTTCAAGTTGCTGATCATAAAGCCAGGATTCTTGAAATAAATCGTGAAATGTCCTTTTCCAAGTGCCTTAAAAACGTATGTCAGAGTTGTTAAAGGGAGACACTGCCTTGAAGAGATGCCAAAGATGCATGAAGCATTATAAATACTACCTAGACACAATGCAACAATTATCCAGATCCATTAAAAGTATTTTAGTCTTTTCTGTAGTCTGGGAAAAAAACTAATTTTACTATTAAGGCAACTCTTGATTTACAGTTATGTAGCCAATGTGGTCTACATGTATCATAGGTTTCATAGATCTGAACAGTATTGAAAATGCTTTGTACTCTATGTATATATAGTTAGAAGGCTCATGCAGAAAACATAGCTATTATCTGTTCAAAATAGTATATATATGTGCAAACTAAATGGTTATATGCACACTCTCCCATTCTTTGTTCATTAAATGTATGTAAAGAGATGTATGTGAGATACCTTGCAACCTTGCTACATGTAATAGAGTATGTTCTTCATATTGATTTGTTGACAGATTTTATGTTTGAATCCTAATGCGTATAAACAACAGGAAGATTTATAAACAATATATAATATATAAAATCTAGCAGCATTGGCTTACATCTATTTGAAATTAATAAGAATCACACACGGTCATAAAGAAAACAGTATTTTCTAACAATTATATGTTTCTCTCATTTAAATAGGTCTGCTACAAAGTGGAGGATAGTAGTATATCATACAATCTTTATATTGTAACCTCTCAATACAATGGAGTTTTCATGTCTCACCAATTTTGTTCTATGGGGCTTTGTCTCATTCCCTTTTCTCCTTGCACTTAATCTTGTTCTTCTTTCACAACTGAAAGACTTTAATTGATTCAGTGTCTCACACTTTCACATCACCATTCTTAGTACAAACCACTGCTCTTTTATTGCTGATGCTTTGTCCTGCTATGCCCTTGGTACAGCCTCTCTTGTTTGACCTTTTTAACCAAAGTTTACAGAGCTGCTATAAGTTACTAGAAGCAATATATTCCACCAGTCTCATAAATAATTTTAGTTTTAATTTGGGACTTGTGAACAATAAAGGCATTTATCTGGCTATCAGTTCAAACTCACCAGTGACTATTGATCAAACTGTCATTGCAAATGTTCTGTGCATACTGTCCATGAACAGTCTTTTACGTGAGTGTGGTTCTCCCAGACCCAGGAGAAGGRGCAACTGCATTCAAGCCCCTAATTTCTTTCTGATTATGCTGATTACCAGCCTAGTGGGAATTCTGTTGTGGCTCTTCTTCAGTCTTTCATACAAGTCCCATTTGTATGAAGAGTTGATAATAGCCCGTGCCACTGGACTGTGTGCTTAGTTGTTCATTCTTTGCAGCCTAATAAATTTTCACTTACAAAAAGTGAAATATCTTCAGAAAGACAGGTATTTTTCAAGGTGTTTAACTCATAACCTGATGTTTATGGAACTCGTTTGGGATGATGATGCACATGTTTGCTCTTAAGTAATCCAGATCTCCTCTGTCATATGCTGAGTATCCTAACAATCAGACTGCGTTCATGCAATCTGTCACTTGTCTTGTTATTTATGGGTGTTTTTTGGTTTTTTTTTTTTTAAATTATCTAAGTGAGTGACCTAATTCACATTGGTGTCCATCTTGTTGGCTATGTTACCCTTACCAAGTAAGGGCCAAACAAGCATTTTGGCCTTAGGCTTACAAGAAGTTGTGCTTATATAATTAAAGACATAGCAGACTAAGGAATTAATTGAAATAATTAGAACTGTTTATGAAGCTCTTGCTTTCGTGTTTTTCTCTCTATATATAGAAACATTTTTTTTCTATAATTAGCTAACAGCAAACAATTTTTTTATTAGCTTTGAATAGAAATTACTTGACTGAAATTGATGAACAGCAGGGAACAACATAGCAATGTGGGTTTTTTTAGCAGAATCAAGACACCAGAAATAAAGAACGAATTTGACACTGAAGAGTAATAAAACCAAGGACTGATAAGGAAACTGATGAAAAGAAGACATTTGTGAATTTAGTCAAATGCAGTGAAGAATTAACTTAAGAAACCTGAAGTAAGACAAAGAAGATGATAACTGAAAATAAGAAGGGAAATAACTACACTGTGATAAGAGAAGAAATATTCTGCTCTAGTTAGAATAATAAGGGATTCTACCTGTTTGTCTTTTGGTCAGCCTTGTGCACAGCTATCTCAGCAACCTTAGCAAAGGTGCAAGTATATTCGGAGTTCCTAAAATCTGCATGTGTGATGCTTTATGCTCTGCTGTGGTATTTGTTTAAGAGTCTGTGTTCTACTAAACTAAAGATATTTTTGAGGGTTATAGTATTTATTCGGCTTATAGTTATCTTACTCCTTTCTCTAGTAYTTCATAGCTTAACAATTTCTGTGGCTAATCAAGAAGGAAGCTGAGCTATACATTAACTTAATACATATTGATGATTGATTATAAATCATTAACTGAGCAACAAGGACAACAGGATGCTGCTTCTAATTTCAGAGAATATCAAACTGAGGGAAGTATCTTTCTAAGGCCATAATTTGCTCTCCTATAAGCGCATAGACATGTGGATTGCATCCAGAGTCAATGACAGGGAAAAAAGTGTTAGAAAATATTTCATTCCACTTTAAAATACTGAAAATAGATATAAGAAATGTAAAATGAATCGGGAGATGTCTAACCCTCCCTTCTCTGTGCCTGGAACTGTGAAGATTAGCTTAGATTACATGACTGATTTGTAGGTGGCTAAAATTAGGCTAAAATTAGCTAATATTATCATCACAGTTAAAGTGATTTCAGAGGCTTTTACCTTAAGCTGTTTCTCATCTCTCTCTTTCATTTCCCTCTACTGTTATATCTGCATTTTGTGGTATGGTTATGCCAAAAACATCCTGATTATATGGATATAAATAGGCCTTTGTGCCTATTTATTAGGAAGYATACCACAATGAAAAGAAATAATAATAATAAAAAACAACAAAAAACCCCACTAAAACCCAAACTCAAGAGTTTTTAACATTTAGTGAAAGGTAACTTTAGATCATTTGGCTATAGTCTTAATATTCATGCTCTTTGGGCCCGTAATTTGGCAAAAGAAGCAGTGGGATAAAGACTTGCTGCTCTCTGCACCTGGATACATACCATGGAGCACCTGATCTCTTCTGGGTCCTGACCAGGAACTAGCTCAAACCTGCTCCCCCTCCTTCTTTTCTTTGCTTCCAGATTTCTTCCCCATGAAAATGAAGATCTGGGATGGGAAATACAATGGGAAAACTGAAATCTTGCCTTGATACGGGGTTGGGATACAACTAAAACTGGGACCTAAAGTCAAGAACTCTGAAGTTTCTTTGCTCAATGAGTTCAAATACAGTGACTGATTTCAGTAAACCCCATGGATGGTCTCTAAATCACCAAGGCTGTTTTTAGGATTGAGGCTTTATTTAGCCTCAGTTGGGTCTCAAGTTTGTTATTTTTAGAAAAGTGATGCTCAAATGGCACTATACGTTTCATACAAATCACAAAGTTGTTAAACCAAAGTAGATTATTATGGTTGTATGAAATTCTGGAGAAGCTTCTCACTACTTTCTTCTCTTTTTTCATGTCACTTCCTTTTTATACTTGAAGGATGTGGTGAGTTTTCAGAGCCCTACAATGACAGGCCAAATCTAGAATGCTGCGTAGAGGGCCTCACCAAAATTACTGAGTCCTGATGGCCATTCACCACTAGCCACTTATGTCAACTATTCCCTTAGGTCTGAGAAACCAGATACCTCATCAGTCTCCGTGACATAATTCTCCAGTAATTGCTTCCAGTAACCATGTTTGCTACTAGTCATTACCAGTAACCATGTTCTGTTTGCATTGCAGCTGATCTGCTGGCAGTGGTTTTGCTCTGCCATTGCTTTAGGCTATAATTTACTGCGGAACTTTGGAAAAGTTGCATTGATAAGCAAGATATAACCATCAGCCTTATAACAATATACAAGTTTCTTGAGCAATCTTTYCTATCTTGTCAAAAACACTCAGACTCTTTGACCAAAATTTATTTATTCAAAGTCTACTAAATGCAGCAATTGTAAGAGAACTCCTCATCTTATGAGTACTGTTTTGCTCTTGCATTTCATGGCATAAATATGGTTCTTTGATTTCCCTCAATGTTAGTTATTTTCAACAGAAATGGACACAAAATATTACAAACACACATGTAAAGTTTGATCTGTTCCTGTGCCCATTCTAGTCAACCCTTAGGTGTAACATATTGTAATATGTGCTTTATGTTAGCATGGTTTAAATTATACTTGTTTGAAGTACCATGATGAAAGCTGCAAAGGAACAAAACATATTATGTGCCCCAAAATGGCTGGAACTGTTGCCAAGAGAACAGCAGATGTTCACTCAATTGACAGCAAGAAAACTGATATTCAACATTTAAAGAACTTATTTCAGAGAATTTATGAACTTTTACTGGGGATTTTGGAGACAATGTGAAGTGAAAGACAAGAGACTCATTCTATTTTTGGTTTTGTTGTGACTTGCTGTGTGGTCTCTAAACATCACTTCACCTTTCTCTGTTTCCATTTCTTGTTTCACCCTTTGTCTCCTGTCTAGAATGTAAGGTCTTTGAAAGAGTCTATATTATACATTTGTAGCATGCACAATGAAACCACTGCAATGTAAATAATAATTACAATGAGGCCAATTTTAACTCTGCCCTCAGCAGACAAAGGAAAGAAAATTCCTCATTTTCTGTAATTTCAGAAAAATTACTTGTTATTAACATTCTTGTGAACACAACAGGAGGAACTGGAGATCGATCAGGCTCATGTCTTCATTCTATAAACTTTTTGGCTGGTTTTCGTGAAATCAACTCACAGCCAAGCTGGAGTCCAACCAACCAACAGAAAAGAGAGACTTTTAATCAGGCTTTTCTACAATGGAACACATCCATTTGATAAATGAACTAATTAAGCAAATGAATAAGTATAACCTACCACTGTGAATGACATTTATAACTCTGAAAAAACTTCAGCTCCACATTAATAGTTCCAGAAATCCAGAGAAAAGGATGGAAAAAATACAAGTTCAATTCATGAAGCACTTTTATGTAAATGGGGTTTTACCATGGCTAGCGGTCCAGTATAATGTATACTCTGTGTGTACAAAGATGACAAGGGGGAAAGAAGTCTGAAATAAGGTTATTCCACTTCAGAGTTTTTTTTAATATCAGACTGCAAAATGATATTAAAGACTGCAGAATGTAGCAATGACTCATGCTCTTTCTGAACATCCTTTTGTAAAAGCAAGTGGAATGCCACAACACCTGTATTCTCATCTTTCCTTGAATATCCTAAATCCATGTTTATTCCCTCTAGCAAAAATGCTTGCATGACACAGAAAAGATGACGAGAATGAGAAAAACTACTCAGACTCAGTTAAATGTAGCTTTATAACCTCATCTGTACTTTTCCTGTTTTGCTTGATTACTCATTTCCAGGATTGATCTGACAGCTTTGGAAACAACAGAAGTTGTCTCACTGATTTCAGGGAAATAGCAGTGGCCCCTGAGGCTGTGTGACTTTTTGTCAATGTGCTGCCTCTCCCATACAGAGCCCTTGAAACTGTGGGTTTCTCTAAAATATTATAAATATCAGACAAGATAACTGAAAGCGTATGAGGAGGTAAGAGTTTGTTATTGGAACTGAAAAATAGAATTTGTATCATTGTGATACAAATACTATATGCTGCTCATGGCTGTCTAATCTTCAGCTGCTTATGCAATTCAGGGTGGTTTGCATTTTAGTGATATTTAATGAGGTGCTTCTTTTCCTATTTCAATTATTACCTTTTAGTGAATTGTTGTGGTGTTTTTTTTTTTTTTATTTTAAGACACAGTACCCATATTAATAACTTGTGTGACAGTATCTGTTCCCAGGACCTGTTTTTTTTATTATGAGATTAAGAATCATCAGTGAGTTATTAACCAGGAACAGAAATCCAGTTAGTGAGAGCCTCTGAACTGAACCTGTTGAAAAATTACCATCAAAACAGAAAATTGACCTAAAAAGAGAGCAAGAAAAAGAAAAAAAAAAAAAAACACAAAATGTCCATACTTTCTAGCTATGAAATCTTTTGCAAAGAATAGTTTTGTCCATTGTACACTCACTCTAAGAATGTGCTTATTCCAGTAAACGTGCAATGGGATACCAAGACCCTCATACACTGTACAGGCAAATACTGTGAAAAGTGGTGTAACCACACTTGTTCTACAGCATGTGATCAAAATGAGTGCTCCTGAGGTAGGAATTGATTTGTCTGAATTTRTGAGGGAACATTGACAAATCTAGTTTGAAAGAAAAAGGCTGCTGGTTTTTGTGCCACATTCAAGCAGAAGGCTGACCATGACTGGATCTCATTTTAATGCAAATACAATATAGTACTACAGTACTATAGTTAAAAAAGGTAAATCCCCCAAATTATAACAGTTTTGACACAATAAATTACTTTTGCATAGACTGTGATTTTTGGTGCATCATTACTTTACTGGGGTTATTTCCTTAGCCTTTTTCACCTTTTCCTTTTTCCATATATCAGCCCTCCTTTGCATCTGCCTCAGACCTGTGTTTTACTCTTCCTATCCATGCAGCACAATTTTAGGGGAAACACGAAGCACCATGAAGTAAGAACCTGGGAAAAGTAGGAAACCAGGGTTTAGGAACTGCAAAAATTAATTACTGTAAGCAATATCAGAACGAAGGCAGAGTTTAGACCATTCCTCAGGAAAGAGACTATGGTTGCACAGATAATACGTTGTTAAGATTCACTTACTTCTGTGATATGTCAAATCTTTTAAAATTGACGTTACTGTAATGTATTAGCATAGCGGTAACCTGTTGAAACAACTGCAGCAAGTGGAGTTTGTTGTATGGTTGACAAATATAATTTTAAAGCAGGTTAAATTGACTGTAAAGGTGCTTTATGGGTTATTAGCTACACCAAATGCATGAATATGGGAAATGAAAAACAGTCCTGTTAAAGTCACTTGCTATGTATGGAATAATAATGACTTTCTGTGGTTATCCTGCAGAACCTCCTGTAAAGCAGTAACATATTCATAAAGTACAGTTGTGTAATAAGCAATTCTTAATTATGGTAGTTTGGAAAAGTGGTAAGGATCTCTGATACAGTTACAAGTTCTTCAGACAAACTGTAGGCTATTGCATTTATATATCTTGAGGTATATTTCAGACTATTTAGCAGCTTTATAATGTGAATGTCCTATGATGTGAACCTCTACATATGACATGACATACAGTTTGTCACCATTCATTCTGTGATATAGATATACTAGAATTAAAACTAGCTGAAAGTTTACTTTTCATTCCTTATAAGTGCTTGATTGGAAAGTGGCTGTTGAGTTTAAATTAGTAAACACAAGTGACATTTGTATGAATCTGTATGCTTATTCCTTTTTTCTTTTTTTTTTTTTTTTTTTGAAGAAATCCTTGTGCTCCACTGGCCATAGAAGTGGAAAGGAATTACAAAGCTATTTTGGTGCCAAGTCCTCCTCTATTCAAGAATTTCTGTTTATTTCCAGGGACATCCTGATTTGTGGAAAGAAAATAGCCATCTGACCTTGAACAACATGTTTTCTTTTTTAGTGTTAGCTTGTTTCTTTTCTTTTGTGCCATATGTCCAGTAGCCGGTGTGTCAGGTTATGGTAATCTCTGTTGTGGTATATTTACCCTTCTGMAAACTGCCCCATGCCATGAGACTGGGGGATAGGAAGTAAACATCATTCTCTCTGCTCAGTGCCTCTGCGGCCYCTTAACACCTGTGTCAGAGGTTCCTGGTGTAAAATTGCATTAAGTTAAAGTGGGTAGTAGTGTAGAGAAATCAGAGTTGGAAACAACCAAAATGTTGTGTTGCAAGCTAAGAGCAATGCTCTTTTGGGAGAAAGAAAAGGAAAGTAAAATGCTAGGCAAAGTCATTTAGAAATTTCAAGACTGCTGTGATGCATTCAACAATATCACAGGAGAAAGGCATTCTCTTTACAAGAAACAAGCTGCCAGTTGAGACTATTAGCCATTCTGTTAGCCCTACATAATAAAGCTAAATCATGTAAGCTGTACGGATAACAGATGGACCAACAGAGACAAATTATTTGTGATGTAACTGGTAACTAGGTCGAAGCTGAATTATTGTGAGAAATGGACTGTATTTTAAGAGAGCAGGGGATAGTTTGCAAGATTAGTGAAAATTTGACTTCCCAAATGAAAACAGTGAGAGAAATGAAGTGTATCTTGTTATGAATACGCGCTGATTCATGAACACAAAATACGGGGGTAAACGAATGACAGAGAACAGATTTGTTGGTAATAAATGTGGATGCAATCACAGCACAACACAATTGTCCGGTGCCAAGGACATAGAGTCATGGCAACAATTAAAGCCGTCTCCTGCACATATATATCATTTCCTGGACAAATTACAATGTACAAAACTAATTTTTTTTTTGCTTTGTATACATATAGTTGGATGACAAAGCTGTGATGATATCAGTAGTCTTCATAGATCTTGAAACAGACAGCTGATTGCTTGATTAAGAACAAGTGACAGAATAATGAATATTGGAGATGACCATAGCAGGACTGCAGGGAAGATATGGAAAGGATGATATTTGTCCAATGTAAATATTTAAAACTAGCTCACTTTGCATAATGGAATCAATTAGTGGTTCTATTGTTTTGCAGTATATTCTACTTTTTCATAACTTAAATCTCATATATACTCTGTATTTGGTTTAGGAATTCACAACAGTCATTTCTGGATACTGGCTTGGGCCAGTTATTGGACAGAAATATTAATCTTTYCTAACTTGTTTTATGCTAATAAATAAAGTGCAATCTTTTTCTAGCTTTCCTACATATCACATTTTTGTTACATTGCTGATCTGTATAGGATGAACTTTTAGCAGACTCCAAAGATAAATGTAAGTTTTCTTCAAGGTAAGAACTGACTGTTCTGAAGCCTGCCAGTTTTATTCTATTCTTTTCTTTTTTTATTGAGCCAACTCTGCATTGTAGAGTGATTTTTACTCAGAGTATCCCAAAAACCTCACTCAAACCAATAATCATGTGTTGATAGGTGAAATTAGTTTCAGAATTCTAATGAAGCTCAGCAGCTGGGAGACAGACAGCTCATCTGAAGATTAAATGAGAAAAATTGCCACTTTTGCTGGTTCCTTTAGAAACTAATTTACATTCTGTCAGCTCCCATTAGGAATGGGAACTGCGAATATTGAGGGAAATATGCATGAATTCAGTGCTGAAATGGCCAATCATGATCAGTTCCTTCTTGCTTACAAAGCTGCCAGAAGATTTTATGTAGTTATGCCTTCTGGAAACAGTGGGTGATAATCTGCCTGCTTTCAACTGTCTCCTAACATTTTGAATTTAACATAACCAAAAAGAACCAAGACCCAGAGAACAGAAGATAACAATGTAATCCTAAAGTTTGGGGTTAAAGTTTCTGGATACATCTCCACACTATTCTGTCCCTTTTCCTTTTCTTGCCCCTTTTTGCATCCAGGCACCTGTAGAGCTTCAGTATTTCTTCTTATATGACAGTACCAGCAATGACAAGTATTTACTTCATTTGGTACCCCTCCTGTACCAGAAAGGTACCACACCATTGCTCTTTCCCTGTCCTTGTTACAGCCCTGAATTTTTATGTAGTTGAATCCTCATCATATTGACAACTTTTCATGAGTTCTGCTGACAGAGCCAATAGGACTGACTTTGGAAATACTTATATAGACCACAAGTAGAGGTGACTGCTAATGAAAGAAATGCATTTAGGAATTTAACCAGGGACATAGAAGACAGTGCACAAGTGAATACAGAAAAAGTAATGTGACTATGGAACTTGGGAAAATGTAATGCTGTGGTGTTGCAGATTTTTGTTGTTTTCAATTTAGTTTTCTTTACATAAAAGTTGTAGAAGTTTAATGACACAGAAAGATGGCATAAGATGGCATATGTTCAATAAATGTTTTCCTAATGCATCTACAGGAATGTTTGATGACAAATTCATAGTTTCAATGAAACAGCCATATTTTCTGTTTCAACAATAGTTAGGAAAACTGCTAAATAGAAAATGATACTTTTTTTTTAGATCTATAGGGTTAAATAGCTTATTCCTAACAATTCTAAAAGAAAACAAGATCTCTAATGTTGTTGTTTTTTAATAAAGCTGAGTAGATCATCACAAATAGTCTGGCACTCTGAAGAACATACTAGCATCATTGGAATGGTACATGACGTACAAGTCAGTTCTACAGAGTATGCTAAATGGCTTGAAACACACAAGTAGGAACTTAACATTTGCATTACACTTGAAAGGAGGTGATTACCTTAAAGGAAATTATGCTGCAAAAGCAGTCATGATAAACAGCTAAATTAAACACACATTTTTAGAGTGATATGGTGCAACTCTATGATGATACTAAGTGTGAATACAGAGATGTCAAAGACTGGGAACGTTTAGAGATGTTAAGGGATACTTCATAGAGTTCCAGATGTAGATTTTCAGCTGGTGCAATGCTTTCAATGTATCACCCGATAATCCTTATTTCCACTCTTCTAAAGGCTACAGAAAAATAACACAGGATTTAGAAAAGAGCTATAAGAATGACACAAGTCTTGGAAACCCCATTTCAGAGATTTGGAGAGAAGGGCTTACCTAGCTRGCCTTCATAAAGTAGTTTAAGAAATTACATGATCACAGACTTATAAGTATTTAAAGCACTAGAGAAATCTGGAAAATAAAAATAAAAATCCCAACACACTATAGATGTCTCATGGAGTCAGATTACTTTTTTCAAATGCAGGGAACTAACAATAACTAAAAGCAGAAGGCAGATTAATTTAGGCTCCAGAAACAGCACACAGTATCAAGCACTAGAATAGCTGGTGGATGCTAGTGGACTCTTCATCACTTGAAATCTTCAATATGTTTGTACAAAAGTATACATTACTTTCCACAACACCTATGTCAAAAAGTATCTAATGAAACACTGGTAGTAATTATGTGTATGATGTTTAACATTTCAAAAACTTGAAAATGATACTAATTTGTATTTCAGAAAATTTAGAGGATTTCTAAAGGCTCTGCAGAGGGATYTGGACAGGCTGGGTTGATGGCCCAAGGACAATTGTGTGAGGTTCAACAAGACCAAKTGCTGGGTCCTGCACTTGGGTCACAACAACCCCAGGCAACGCTACAGGCTTGGGGAAGAGTGGCTGGAAAGCTGCCCGGCGGAAAAAGACCTGGGGGTGCTGGTTGACAGCCAGCTGAACATGAGCCGGCAGTGTGCCCAGGTGGCCAAGAAGGCCAACRGCATCCTGGCCTGTGTCAGAATTGGTGTGGCCAGTAGGTGGAGGGAGGTGATCGTGCCCCTGTACCCGGCACTGGTGAGGCCGCACCTCGAATACTGTGTTCARWTTTGGGCCCTTCACTCCAAGAAGGACATTGAGATGCTGGAGTGTGTCCAGAGAAGGGCGACGAGGCTGGTGAAGGGTCTGGAGAACAAGTCTTCTGAGGAGTGGCTGAGGGAACTGGGGTTGTTTAGTTTGGAGAAGAGGAGGTTGAGGGGAGACCTTATCGCTCTCTACAACTACCTGAAAGGAGGTTGTAGCAAGGTGAGTGTTGGTCTCTTCTCCCAAGTAACAAGTGATAGGCCGAGAGGAAATGGCCTCAAGTTGCGCCAGGGGAGGTTTAGGTAGGATATTAGGAAAAATTTCTTCACCGAAAGGGTTGTCAAGCACTGGAACAGGCTGCCCAGGGAAGTGGTGGAGTCACCATCCCTGGAGGTGTTCAAAAAACGTGTGGATGTGGGACTTCGGGACATGGTTTAGTGGGCATGGTGGTGTTGGGTTGACGGTTGGACTTGATGATCTTAGAGGTCTTTTCCAACCTTAATGATTCTATGATTCTATATAWAAAAAAGGTTAAAAGGAGGATCCTGGGAGCTACTGTCCATCAGCCTCACCTCTATGATCAGTAAGATCATGGAATAGATCCTTGCGGAAACTATGTCAGGGCGTATGGATGTCAGAGAGCTGATTAGAGACAGCCAGCATGGCTTCACAAAGGGCAAATTATGCCTAACTAATCTGGTGGCCTTCTACGATGGACTGACCACATCAGTGGATGCGGAAGAGCTACRAATGTCATGTACCTTGACTTCTGTAAGGTCTTTGACACGGTCCCACACAACATCCTTTTCTCTAAATTGGAGAGAGATGGTTTTGATGGATAGACTATTTGATGGATGAGGAATTGGCTGGATGGCCAGATCCAAAGAGTTGCAGTCAACAGCTCTRTGTCCAAATGGAGATTAGTAGCAAGTTGTGTCCCTCAGGGGTCCGTACTGGGACCGGTACTATTCAATATCTTTATTAATGACATAGACAGTGGGATTGAGTGCACCCTCAGCAAGTTTGCAGATGATACCAARCTGAGTGGTGCAGTTGATTCGCTTGAAGGAAGGGGTGTCTTCCAGAAGGTCCTTGTCAGGCTTGAGGAGTGGGTCCATGTGAACCTCATAAAGTTCAACAAGGCCAAGGTCCTGCACCTGGCTTGGGGCAATCCCAAATATCCATACAGCCTGGGGGATGAATGGATTGAGAGCAGCCCTGCAGAGAAGGACTTGGGGATACTGCTGGACAAAAAATTGGACATGAGCCRGCAACATGTGCTTGCAGCCCAGAAAGCCAACTGTATCCTGGGCTGCATAAAAGGAAGCGTGGCCAGCAGGTCAAGGGAGGTGATTCTACCCCTCTACTCTGCTCTGGTGAGACCCCACCTGCAGTACTGCGTCCAGCTCTGGAGCCCTCAGCACAAGAAAGACATGGACCTGTTAGAGTGGGTCTGGAGGAGGGCCAGAGGACTGGAACAGCTGCCCTATGAAGAAAGGCTGAGAGAGTTGGGGTTATTCAGCCTGGAGAAGAGAAGGCTCTGGGGAGACCTTATTGCAGCCTTTCAATACTTAAAGGGGGCTTATAAGAARGATGGAGAGAGACTTTTTACCAAGGCCTGTAGTGACAGGACAAGGGCAGTGGTTTTAAATCGAAAGAGGGTAGACTTAGATTAGATGTAAGGAAGAAATTCTTTATGATGAAGGTGGTGAGAAACTGGAACACATTGCCCAGAGAAGCTGTGGATGCCCCATCATTGGAATTGTTCAAGGTCAGGGGCTTTGAGCAATCTGATCTAGTGAAAGATGTCCCTGCCCATGGCAGGAAGGTTGGAACTAGATGATCTTCAAAGGTCCCTTCCAAACCAAACCATTCTATGATTCTATGATATATCACTCCTTTCATATTTTTCCCATTTGTATCTAAATAGAGAAAGAAATGTCTTAATATGTCTTAGTATGAAGACATAATTAAGTTGGCCTCAGAACTGAGAACTGATATTGGTTTTATTTACGCTTGAATTTACATGCAAAGGTTGTTTTAGAAGGTTAGTGATTGGTAGATCTTTGAATGTTACCCTGATAGTGAATAATACCTAAAGATCATTTTCTTGTTTTCCTGGTTTTGTTTTTGATACCTATAATAGAGTGCTTGCTAGAAAAAAAGAAAAAAAAAAAAGGTTTAATTTATTGATTTCTGTCTAAGATTTGATTTATATGGAGGACATTTACATACATAAACATGATCTATTTGCAATGATGGCATGTCTCATTTTTTCACTGGCACTCATAAGTTAAGAAGCTTTCTTCATTAATTTCCATATAGGTCAATGACCTATATAACAGCTCTATGCTGTAATCACTTTTATACTCTATAAATTGCATTACATATTAAAAACATTATATCCACATAGCAAACTATCTGTTCATGAATAGTTGAGTGAGTAAAATGCATGTTGAAAAATGAATAAAGATTTCATAAGGTAATTAAGCTCGGCATTATGTTTGCATTACTCTGATATTTGCATTACAAGAGAGTATTGTACAGTCAGTAAAGTGATATGAAGACAGATGTGTTATTATTGTGAAACTCAACAGCCTTCATAACTAAGTTCTCTGTTCTGTTTATACCATGCTGAAAAATAATTTGTTGTGAAGCTATTACATTCATTATGTCAAAAATAAACATTTATAAATGTACTACTGATTTACAAAAAAGGCTAATAAGAATGTGAAAACATATTGACCATTTGTACTAGATAACTATTTTACAAGAGTGAAAAAATGAGGCTGTCATACAACGGGCAAATATATTATCCTCTTTCAAGTAAGAACCCAAGTCTCTTCTAATATAATTGTATTTTGCTTGAAATTATTGTTACTGCTATTTAATATTTGTATTGAAGTATTGCCTGAGGAACAACTCATTGCACTGTAGGGTTTATAAAATTAAACTCCAGAGTCTATGATATAGTATTTATTTGAAAAGGAATGTGATAGAGGAACAGGGAGGTGGAAGCTCAATGAGGGCTCTGCAGTAGAGAAATAGATTGAAACAAAGCCTCAGGTAATTGGCATGACACATACTAGTCGGGCGTCATATTAGCCCAAGCACAGTATTTTGTTGAAATTCAGGAATTCTATAAAAAATAATTTGATATAAACCTTGTAAGCTTTGTAAATCAGTCCTAAATATATGGCATGTACCTTTTGGGAATCCTGCTTAGACTCCTGGTAATTTACCTGCACAATCCATCAGCAGTTTTGGCTTCCTAGGTGTGCAGTTCTGCAAGTATGGCTCTGCATGGTGCCGAGACCCATGCTCTGGTGCTGAGTAAGCAAGACCTTGAACTGAATTCAATATAGCTTTGAATATATTGCTTTTGGATTTGTGCTAATGTATCTGCATGGTGTTACAGTATGCCCTGTTGACATTTTACTTACCCAGAGATAGGTTGGCTGAGGGAGGTAACTTGGCTGATGTAGCTGCCAGCCACTTTGATTGCCACTAGGCTGAGGAGCCCACAGCTCCCCAGTACTCTAACACCAAGCAATTTTTCAAACTAATTGCCAGGACCTGCAGCCTTAAGATAGTTATCCATGTTGGCTAATCTTGAGCCATGTGGATGGAACCCAGAAGCATGGATTCTAGGGTTTTTGGGATACATAATTTTAAGGGACCCAGATCTTTCGCCATTTGAGTTAGGGCTCTGTTTTCTTTCATCAAGAACAAACAGTATTTTTGGTTTTGTTCCAATTCTGGATTAAACCTAAATTTCAAAATAGAAAATCTTTCATGAAATGGAATTACCCCTTTCTGCACAGTTCTTATTAGGTATGAAGGATGGGAAGAATGATAAAATGATGGGAAGATTAATGATGAATGCTTGCTACCTCAGGGTCTCTAGCAGCTACCCTTTTTCAAGCTGTGAGGTAGAGAATGAGAATTCTAGCAATGAAAAAAGAGACCACAACAAAAAAATATAGTAGTTCCCCTAAAGCGATGTTTCTCAGCCTTTCCAAGTAGGTGTCTGCTTATTCAAAGTTAAATTTTCATGACCACCTCCCTTACAGCTGCTGTAAAAGCAAGTACAAAAATATATCAGTGGGAATTCAATAGAATTTACTTGTCTGACTCTGTTTGGAAAGGTCATCAGAGAATACTTTCTCCTGAGATTAGGGTGTTCAGGAGGAGGGGAGAGAGATTATCTTTATTTCAGTTAGTAATTACATTTTCAGCAATTCAGAAGCACCCAGTAGCCCCTCATGACACCATGACTCTGGGAAGGTAAAATGAAGTACCTTTTCTGCACTTGTATCTATAAGATTGTATAGTGTGATCCCCATGTGTTTGGTAATGTGCTGAACCTATAAAACATTATTAGTCTGGTCAGTAAAGGAGCACCATTCTTTTTCCCACTGTCATTTAAAACTTCTAGGAGATTTGAAAGGTTTGCCCTTACAGAAGCCATACCCTGTTGGGCTATAATTGCATGAATGCTGTATCACTCTGTCTTTAATTAAATTCAGAACCAGTTTCCCTGGAGCAGATATAGGACTCACTGGTTTGTAATGCCCAGGATCATCTATGGCTTTTTTATTTTTAAGCTAAGATAACAACTTCCCAATCTTTAGGAACAGTGTGTGGTTTATTAAGGATATATTGCATACCTTCATTGCTACCTCTGCTATTTCACACTTCAGTTCCTTAAGAATTCTTGCATCAGCACCATCTGGTCCCAGTTATTTACTGCCCTTCAGTTTTTTTGAGTTGCTCAGTAACATCTTTCTTAGAGGCATCAGCCTTTGTTAAGTCCACACATTAATTTCTTACAAAAATTATCTTTGGGTCAGGAAATTTCCTCATTGCCCTTCCTAGTAAATATGGGTGTAGAAAGCTACATTTAATTTTTGCCTTGCTTTGATTGCTTTGTTCATTACTTAATAGTTCAAAGGACTGGCAGTTGTTACACAGTTTGTTTTCTGGTTTCTGAAAAAGCTTTAGGTTTTTTTCCACCTCTTAAAGAGGTTTTGGTGATCTTACTCAGACTTCTTCCTCCTTTATTGTCTTCCCTAATTATCATCTTATTTTTCCTTTTGTGCACATTTCTTCTGAGTTTAATGGGATGTGGGTAGGACTATGTTTATGTTGATGTGTAGCTATGTTATGTTACTAAGCTCTCTCTCAAAAAAAGAGATTGGGTACATTTTGGAGCTCAGGCCTATATAGCATGAAGAATTGGTATTATTATGACTTTCCCTTGCAGAATCAACCATGCTGTGGTAAGTGAGGTGTGTTTTTGCACCTACCTCTCTTACTAAGTGTCTGAGTAAATTATTCTAAAAATTTCCAATTTTAATTAAGGTTATGCGCATGTGCATACGAGCAACTTGGGGTGGGGAGGGAGTCTAGGGCAATGCCTCTGTATGGGCAATGTTGGATCTCTAAAGAACATCCTCGGTCTTTGTCTCTGATCTCTGTATTTCATATAAAGTGCAAGGGAGCTTCAAAGTTTTAGAAGAACAGGTCACCATTTTTTTCCATCCAATTTACCAGAAGGAAAACTATCCAATTTAATAGGATGCGATCAACTTGAAAACCAACTGGAACCTGGTTACTTGAGGGGTCATCTTGCCTCAAACTTTCCACTCCAAGCCCCTTACTTTAATAAATATATTTCCTGATGTGTTGCTGTCATTTATACAAGAAAAGAAAATATATTTTCTTAGGGTTGCAAAGAAATGTTTCAGTGACTTTCTACATCTACAGAAGTCTTCTGAACGAGTGTGTGTATAAAGTCATTTACATAGGAATGCTAAATATGCATATGATGGCAAGCCAAGAAGCACAAGGTAGACTGCCAAGTTGTAGCTGAAATATAAGTAGAACAATGGAATATAGAATTTGGTTCTTTTCCAATGTTTATAAAAACTTCAAGATTTTAAAAAACTGAAATTGAGAGAGTAATATAAAATCATCAGGAAAGAATGGTTGCATATTCATGCTTTTCCTAACTTCAATATTTAAGTACTTAGAAATAAACATCTAACATAAAGCTGTTGCTTTTATTTCATTCAATTAAAGGTGAAGTCATATGAACCCCATACAGAACCCTCTGTACTGGGTTTGGCTGGAGCTAAGTTTCACCATAGAGCCGATATAGCACTGTGCTTCTAGCTATAGGTAGAATTGTGTTGATAACACACTAATGTTTTGACTATTGCTAAGCAGTGCTCACACAGCACCAGGACTGTCTCTCCAACCCCCTCCCACCCCCTCCTAAAGACCAGTAGGCTGGGGGTGGGCAAGAGGTTGGGAGGGGACATAGCTGGGATAACTGACYCAAACTGACCAAAGGGACATTCCACACCATATGATATCATGCTCAGCAAAAAAATCTAAGAGAAAGGAGGTGGGGGGCATTAATTATTAAGGTTCTTGAGGTTTTGGGGTTTTGTTTGTTGGGGTTTTTTTTTATTATTATTATTTTTATTTAACTGCCTTTATCTTGATCCAGGAATTTTTCATTTTATTTTCTCTCCCTGTCCTGCTGAAGAGAGGGGAGTGAGAGAGTGGCTTGGTGGGCACCTGGCGGCCAGCAAGGTGGTGTGCTGGGTGTGAGCACTGACACAGCCCCTGATTCCCAGCTACGCTGTAATTACAACTGTAGGATGAACTGTAATTTGATCCTTATAATTTAAGTTCAACAGCTCCTGCTGCAATGCCAGAAAGTAGACAGTACCTTGTTATGGAAATTGCTCTTTTCTGTCTTAAAATCAATCTGTAAATCAGTCTAGATCTTTGAAAGGCATAGTTCTTGAAGTTACACTGGGCTTGAAAGTTGAGAAAAATTTTCTTCTTTCCTCTTGAGAGTGCAAGTTATTTTCTTCCTGTATATTTTTCTCTAGGTGACTATATAGCCAGCCAGATCATTAAGCATGCCGTAGTTTAGAACTTTGATCTTCTATTTTGAGATCAGAGCAATAGATTATTATCAGATAATCATGTGTGCATGCTCTGCTTTCACCACTTCCTGTAGCTCATGATCCTGGAATGTTCTACACTCCTCTCCTTGTTATATGTGTGTGTATGTATATGGGAAGGCAGAGGGTTTCTTTACTCCACTGAAACTTTATATATTACTAGGACATATCTGTGCTGGGCTTTTGTTTCTGTCCATTTCTGTAACTTAATTTCWTTTTTTTTTTCCTAATTACAATTCACTGTTTACACAATAAAACTTACATGCATAAGTGCAAGATCCTTTTGTAGTTCATTTCATGCTCAGACTCACATAATTTCCTGAGAAAACTTTTTCTCTTAACCAATAATTTTTAACTGTAAGGTAGAAATTTTCATACTACCTGAGAAATGTATTGACTATCCTGATGCAGACAGACATGCTGTGAGGATGCAAATTGCTTTCCTTTGATTGTACTACTTTGTGAAAAGGTACTGTCAAGAGGAATTTTGATGTTCCTACGGTGGCTTTTTTGACTAGGAAAACATGAGTTTCCTAAAAGCTGATCAAATATTGTCCTGATGTTTTACATTACTATAGACCAAGCTCAAGCCAAGCATATAAGAAACAATGGAAAGTGCTAGTACACAGTGTGACAGTCGACTTTTTTTTTTTTATGGACACAAGTTATTTGGCCCATTAACATGTTTATTTATTTAATATGATGCAAAGCAAATGGTGCAATTCAAATGGGTAATTATTATTGCCTATTTCGAATTACTGTCTATGTGTAATTCACATGCTATGTAATATCAACACTGCATCAGAAGCCTGCTCCCATGCCCTCTTTTCTATTAAAATAGTTCCTTTATTCTACACAGTGCTGGCAGTTAATTTAAAAATAAGCATCACCTTTGAATTTAGTTACTTGATTTAAAAAAAAATGATAACATGGTTTGATCCATTGTTATAAGCACAGTGATCAAAATCAGGCTTTTCTGAATAGGTTTTAAGAATTTAAAAGAGCTACGGTAATTCTAAGCATCTATATCACAGGCAGTACCCGGTTGTATTTTGTACACAGATATGAATAAATACTTCTATGCAATTAGTTGGTACTTACACAGCTATTTGCACAGGTAGCCAACTGCAAGTGTTTTGTGTATTGCATTTTTCTGCATAATCATATATTGACATAATTACAAATGCAGATATGGTATACAACAATATACATACACATGTATAACTCAGCTAAATATAAACCTTTGTATTCTTCATGTATATGTGTATCTTAATATGACAGTCCAAAGTCCAATAACAATGTTCAAACATATTGAAAATACTAGAGCTGTGCATTGCTTGAATAGGTTCACAAAGTAATCCAGGTAAATTCTGGAAAGACACACATATATATATATATATACACACATACACACACGTATATATATCCCTATGGCCTCAGATGAAAAGGTTCAGTATTTAATAGCACTATACAATGGACCAGTAGAAGGAAGAATTCTAAACTCTAGTTTTGAACTTTAAGCTGAATTCATGTTCACTAATTTGTGAGGTGGTGTTCAAAGAGACTTTGCTTATTTTCTAAACCTGTCTTTCAGCTCTAATCTTGACCTAGTGAAAAACATGTGTGTATTCACTCAGCATACACATTGTGACTTATGTTGACTGGTTAGTTCAAAGAATGGACTGTTCACTAGTGTGGTAGGTTCTATTGTATATGAATTGTTAAAATCTATTCTTTGTCCTCATTCAATTAATAGCATTATCTGTAAGTAAAAAGAATCATAGAGAAGTCAGAATAGAAAATAGCAAATCCCATTTATTTGCACTCAGCCAAAGCTTGATTTTCCTCTAGAACTTTGATCCATGCATTTTAATTTTAAATGATCAGATGTTAGCATTTCACCCTTTCTAGTGGGAGAACACTTCAAACACTGTGCAGCCTAGGCATTAGAGAATCTTCTTCCTATTTATCCTCAGTTATCTTTGTATGATTTTAGAGATTGCTCCAGATTTGAACAAAGAATTTTAAATTCTTCAGTATGGCTATTGTGTCTTTGCTTGAATATTTAGCCAAGTTAAATATATTTGGCTCTTAAATCTATTTCAAATTGATTTGCTGTTTTAAAACTGAAATTCTCAGAGCTACCTACAGTATGCACTACCATCACATATTCATTTTGCTATAAAGATTGGCCCTTGCTATATGGTGATGCAGGGCATCCAAAATAATTAATACAGTTATTTAAGTAAAAAGAAAATTGTAGTTACATTAATGGTGACTGCTGAAAAAGGTTCCAATGACCTAACTCTTGCTTTTCACAGGAAACAAAATGTTTCACATTCCTAGAAGAATTAACATTTTCTTAAAACCATGTACTCTTGACTTATACCCATAGTAKCTACTGATGCACTTTTTCAGCTCTACCAAACTTTAATACAAAAGGTGATCTGAATTTCAATCAGATCCAGGCTTTCTACCCAAATATTGCAAATCCACCAGAATCAGCATCACTAATTTTTAATAAAATAGATATTTTATGAAACCTGACAACATTAGTAGAGATTTTTTACAATTGTAGATGAAGCGTTTCATGGGGAATCACTAATGACAGTCAGGTTCAATAGAACAAAGATTTCATCTAATATTAGTTTCTGGCAAGTCAATTTGCAACGTTATTTTTGCAGATTAAATTAGCTATATTGGGAGGTCACCCTCTTGCTTCTAAATCAAGAAAGAAAGACAGATGCATAATGGCGTAATGCTGTAGATATATTATTAACCAATCTTTCACAATAAGGAAATTAGCTATTCACCAAGAAGGGGTGAATAAAATAAAAAGGTGTTTTATAACATAATAAATATCTCTGGGAAGACATTGGTGAAAGGCCAGCTGAATATCACTAAGTGTGCAACCTGTCTGTATCTTAGCATCCAATCTCTGGAAAATGTAAGTTCTTAACTAAGAGTCAGAGAAGCAAGATACCATAATTTAAACCAGCTTAGGACCTATCTATTCTGGGCTACATGATGTAATTGTATTCTTAAAAATGTGGCTTCAGACTTTTGGTTACTGCCTTAACTAATCATAAGTTATCAGTCCATCAGTAGTTGGTGACTTATAATGTCCAGTCAAAGTAAGTAATTTGTATTAGAAWTTTTTTCACCAAGTTTTAACTGATTCCTAATGTTTTCTTTATATTTATATTTTAGAAGCAAATTATTTTTTACTTCTAAGAAAGGTCGTGGATACAAGTATGCAGTATATTATAAGATGTGCACAGAGAATGAGACAAAATTCTGGAAAAAAAGAAGAAAAAACCAAGCAATCCAGTTTAAACACGATTTGTATCTTGAATTAAACAATCTCTTGTCTGTTTCCCAGAAACTTTTGTCATGGATCAGAAAAATCCATGTTTGAATCTCTGCTTCCATTTGACTTTTTTCCGAGGACTGAGTATCTTGTAAGGACATCACTCACTCACACTGAAACAACAGAGTCTTATGAAGAAAAATGAGAAATCAAAAAGCCTAGAGCTTTTTGGGGCTAACTAAAGAACCATTCAGCATGCCAAAAAGGCATGCAAAAAAAMCAGCAGGGCTGCACCAAGATTCCTCTCCTCACAGCTATCTCCTCTGGGTAAGTGATGGCACCTGCGAGCTCAGGATCAGCCCAYCTCTATGATTAGAGTTAGGGTTCAGAGAGTGGCAAAGCCTAGACCTGAGTGGCAGTGAGGCTGAAAGGTTCTTTCATTAGTGTAAATCTGTATAGCTCCAATGGTTTCAGCAGAGAAGTTCTTTAAGTCCAAGAGCTGAGCCTCTGACGCTCAGATTTTTTCTGTATAAAGTGCTATTCTGTCCTGCTGAGTGAAGTTGCTTTTTTAAGTGATAACTTCCAGTATCAGTGAACCTTCAGTACAGGAAAATTAATTTAAAAGCAAATTCAAGTGTCTTCATGGAATTGGTATAAAAATGATAAGGTTATTTTTACAGATAGCTTTTGGGGAAGGGCTCATGTTAATTAACTATTCTTTTCTCACTAAGTGACAAGATAAAGTTTGGGAGTAATCAATTTGCCCTCAAATTATCATTATTATGATAGCATATTGGGCCTCTAGCAAGCTCTCATACCATCTAGAAATAGATACTGTGGGTCAAATGGACCTATAATATAGTAAGTACCCTGCAAGGTGGTGGGGTGCTTAAATCTCTTTGAAATCAATGAAAGTTTGGTTGTCTGAACAGGACTTGGATGTCCTCATAGAATAGCTGATATAGCATGCCCTCAGATACAGATATTGTAAAATATATTAAGGAGGTACTTTTCCTTTATCTGATCTCTGCAGAATCCCATAAGTTTTGTTCAGCTTTTGGCAAAAATAAAGGGAACAGAGAACCATTATTTTTATTTGTATTAGAAAAGCATCTTCAAACTCTGACCAAGAGTAGGATATCAGTGTATTAGATAATGAGGCAAGCTCTGTTCCTAAGTACTTACAAATTACATAAAGTTGATAAAAAAGGATATTATTATCCATGCTTTGCAGATGTGCCACTAAAACATAAGGGGAGTGTCATTTGCCCAAAGTCAGCTATCGGAATTTTTTTATTTAGTTATTATTTAGATTTACCAGCAATACAAAACACCCATAGAGAAGCATTGAACATTGTTATCCATCTAATGCATTTATCACAGTGAGGTCCTTGGCCATGAGTGGAACTCAAGGGCACTGTGTTAGTCAAAGTAAAGATGATAATAAATGCCATGGTTTTTCCTCTTAAAAGCGTTTGTGTTTCCTCTGAAAGTGCAAATGAATACACACCAGGGAAAAGTATTCTATTTTATAACAGTGTCTAGTCAGTGACATTAACTCCCCTCCTACTTGCCCACCTCTCAGCACAGATCACTGCTGGGGCTCCTTTCCTACATCTTTCAACTGACTTATTCAGAAGACTTTCTCCGATAGTGTGATAGAAGGCACCTCTCTGATAGTGTGTTTTCCTTTCTAATGGCTATGCGTGCCATGTGACTGCAGTCCCTGACTGGTAGGTAGTGAGTAGTGGATTGCTTTATTTTTAGAGCAAATGTACATAATGACTGTGTTCTTGTTTCTGATAGCAAAATCAGGAGGGAACTGTGGCCATTATAACAGCAAATATGGTATCTGAGAATTTTGGTAGCTCTAAGTTGTAACAAATAGACATACAGAGCTTTGACTTGCCTTTGAAACAAACAGTAAATGGTTCCTTTAAGACAATCTTAGGCATCGACGACTGATCACTGCAGGAAAAACTCAAGCACCAGATTGGTGAAAGAAACAGAAAAACCGAGGGGGAAAAAAGCAAGAACAGTAATGAAGACACGGAAGATTTTTAAGCAGCATTTAGTCAATTATATCCTTCATCCTTCTACTTTTGTTGCACTATTCAAATTTCTGTTTAAAAGGCAATTTTCCCTTTACTGCTTCTATCTAATTTTTGTGTTGTACCTTCTATTTGTTATGTGTCTCACACACTTCAGTTCTCATTCCTTTCATTATCTTCTTGCTCATTGAGCTATTCTCCTTATTAATTTAATTATCTGCTTTCACTTTCCTTTCATTCAGTTTTATCTTGAATTTGTCTTTATAGTCTTCTGCCATGTCACTTCCCTGCTGTTCAATTTGTACCCCTTTCCAACACAGGCAAAGGCAACTTTTGCCTTGAGTTCAGTGAGCTTTGGAAGAACCTTTAGCTACTATTAAGGCTTTATTTGATAGCTGAAAGCTATTTGATAACAGTAACTTCCCCTTGGAGTATGCCATGTGTAGTTGGTTCTTCTTTCATCTCTGATATATAGAAGATTTACTGTATCAACTCTAGAAGGTTTCGGTGGGTTTGGTGTTCCCCCCCCCCCCTTTTTTTTTTTTTGGTAGGGTGTAGAACAGTAATAAGAAGAGTTCCAGCAATCCAAGATCAAAAAGAGCAACTGGAACCTGTGCTGCAAGATCCCTCACTACCGTGCTGACTTTACCCTGGTATCCCAAAGACAAGGATAGGTTTACGGGACCAGATAGATCCAGAGTATGAATAACATAGACACTAATGTACTAATACAATAGTCATCAGTATTGCTTTTGTTAGCAGTGAATCTGTTTAAACCTCTGTGCACTACTTAAATCTGCAGTGTCTAATCTCCACTCTTTTCTGTGAAAGTGAAAAACAGCCCTTCCAAAAGAAGAATCAAGAGAACATACCATCTACTCATTCCCCTTAATGAGTATGAAGGTGTATGACAGAAAGGAACCCATATTCTCAGGGAAGGCTTACATACTTGTCCTGTTTTCCTTTAAAGTTTTAGCATATTTTAGTGACTTAGGAGGAGCAGCAGAGGAGCCTAGTAGTACAGCTGGGRTTAGGATGAAGGTATTTTGAGTTTCAATACAGTGCCTCTCTACCTTGAAGAAAATGGAAAAATGAAGTCTCATGTACACTAAATTCAAATTTCTTTACTTGATCTATCTGGAAACATCAATCTAAGACAGTGGCTGGGTAATCCACTCTCTGTCAAAGAGATAAATGATGACTTTATACATATACACACACACATATATATGGACAGGTATTGAACAGTTTAACTGATCTCAAACAGCAARGCTCAGAAGTAAGGCCTAACTTTATAACTGGTTTGTCTTGAATATCTGGATTTTAAGTTGAATCAAGTGAGAGGCAGTCTCAAAAAGTACTAGCAACAAAAATATATCTGCAAGTAAGCAGATTGGATGCTAATTAAATCTTTTCTCCTCTGCCCTAGTCATGAATCTTAACTTATGCTTGGATGAATATCAAAGGCTAATCATCATTTTACTACTTCAACATGTTCTTCAAAGCAGTAGCAAAAATGTACCAAGGATGAATAGAGTTTAAATTTTGATTTAGTAATAACATATCTATATTCACTGAGACCTTTCCCACTGGCAGATAACTACTACTTTATTACTTTCAACTTTAGTGTACTCTCTACTTATTTGGCCCCATTGCTGTAAACAGTTCTATATATTCCTGAATTTAAAACATGTCTGCAGTCCCACTGCAGGTTAATGGGATAATCCAGACACTTAAGGGTATACAGCAGTGTTTGCATGAGAAGAGCTAGAAGTTTGAATTTATAAGAAGTTATCACTTGGACTGTCAGCTACATTAGTAAATTACTCATTTGACAACACTGATTTATAGAATTTATCTAAATTCCTCAACATCTTTGTTTTCACAATCTGTTTCGTAGGACAGAACAAATAAACAGATAAGTAGAAAATATTTTTTTTTTCCTTTTTTTTTTCTCCAAACTTAAGTCAGCTTCACGGTTAAGGAAAAGGAATTATGAAACTTTATCCCTAGGCTTTTCAGTTAAATATGTGGAGTGAGTAAATAATCTTTTTCAGTGTTACCTCCCTCCTGATTTCCTTCACAGCTTCATTCTCCATGGAAAACTATAGAAGCTTGTGCTGGGAAGTGCAACTGGGAATGGGACAGCCTAAGTAGGAGGTTTGCTATATCTCCACTTGATAGTACAACAGAGAAGAAAAATGAATTTCAGTTAATAATGTGCCTTGTGGAGTACTTGTTCCACCCGTACTGCTGTGGYACCCTTTCCTTATTTATATCCTTTTAATGACGATACAGTTTATTTGTGAGTTAAAACCATATCCAGAACAGTCATGTCTGTATTCAGTATTAAAACAGACAAAATCTCTAATTTCTCCTAAGTCAGACCTATATCAGCAGCTCCATAAAACACTAAAACTCAGATGGAGCACAAAATTGCAGAGATTAACTTCTTCATCAGCTGATACGTGCAATATGCAACATTTTAAGAGATATAGCTATAGACCAATATTTCGGTCTAAAAATTCTAATGTTACTGCAGACCAAATAGAACATCAATACATGCACTTCTAACAAAAATAGGTTTACTTCAAGTATATATCACATCACTCTCATCATTGTCCTTGCTAAGGTATTTTAGGGTTTGATCCAGTAATGGGAGTCATACCTTATACTTAAAGTTACTTATTGCCCAGTGTAATCACTCCCACATCCTTCTTGTTCACTCCCTGAGTTTACACYCTCCCCACAGGACCAACATTATTCTTGAGTTTTTCTGTGCCAAAAAGCTGGCACAAATAGTGGTCTGAACACCCACAAATTCAATTATTCACTGAAACAGCCCACAGACAGAGAAGTGTTTATATCATAGTTTTACAAAACTGATGAAGAAACACGGAGTGTCTTGTCCAGAACCATGGAGCTGTCAATGTTAGTGCCAAGATTGGATTCACTCATGATTCATATCCTTGTTCTCTAAACATAAGAAGATATTACTCAAGGTCTGTGAAAACCCCTGACTGCAAAAAATCAAACCAGCATGTTTCTGCAATGTCTCATAATATTCTAAAATGCTTGGATGCTGAGAAACACAGGTGAGCATGGAACAGAAGGTAGATATGAAAGCCATAGTTAAGTCATAAAAAGGGACAGATGCTCAGGTTAAAATCTTGGGTTTTGAAACTGCAGAAGCATAAGGCATAAGCGTATAAGGCTCCACAGAAAACTTCAGGTCCAAAAAGGAATTCCATCCAAAAGACAATGAAATCCAAGAAAATGTTTATAAAAGCATTTGGCATTTAGATTTGGGAGTTGGCATGGGTTTAATGCAGGATTTCTCCTGGACATCGACAAGGACATAACAAGCACACTAATACTGTGTCTTTCTTCTTGAAATTTGTCAGTCATAATTCAGCTGTCTATTTCTATTTCTCCCTTCAGACTATATCAGTTTTTTTGGTTAATTCTAGTCCAGGTCCTTGCTTCCAGTCTTCTCTTCAAATCACATAGGTTTTTCAGTTGCACCTATTCTACCTCTCTGCTTTGAAGAGATTTTAAATCTCKTGAAGTTTTACATCGATCTTATTTGAGCTCACCATTTCCATTGTTCACTTAGAACTGCATCAGTTTTTTGAATTGCTTTATTTTCCCTGTCTGCTTCAATTTCTGGGCTTAAATCACATCAGTTTTACATCAACTTTTCAATCACTCTTATCTCAGACATCTATTTTTACCTCTTACTTTAAAACACATCAACTTTCACAATGATTTAATTTATATAACCATCTCCTATTACTTATTCCTGGCATATTGACTTAAAAAGGATTTCCAATTTTTATAAATCCTTGTGTATTTGTTATGTTTGCAGTACCTTTAKGTGATATGCTGAATTAAAAAATAAATTGAAAATTATTTTCTCTATGGAGATATTGTAACAGGCAACATCATAGAATTCTTAAAATAGAATGTTTTTCCTTAACAAAGGACCTAAACCAAATCTTCCAAAATTAATGGGAGCYTTTCCAAGTAGCATTTAGGAAAAATGCTAAGACAGCATTTTAAAAGAAATATACTCCCACACTATTAAACTCAGATGCATTCTCATAGGAAAGATCAAATACGAGATAAATTTAGGATAGAGGTTAAACTTTAAAATAGACATAAATTATAGACTGAGGCTATTTTAGTAACACCTGTTTCTAAATGACAAGATAAGTAATGCAGGTAAATGTAGCTTACCAAACTGATCTGAAAGAAGGAAGGCAAGACTACCTTTGGCTCTGACTTAATCAGAAAGGCAGAAAAGATTTGACTAACTCCACYACAGTTACTTCCCCAGGAAAGAAACATATCTGCCTTTTTTCTGGTTCTGAAGACAAGGAATGCAGGGCCAGAATTGTTGCCATGCCAAAAGTCTTACCGATTTTAATGGGTCTGGATTTTCAGCCATTTGCTACCTGCTATATTGTTACATTTTGCAAGCTAAACATGGAGATGTTAGAATCTCATTACTCAGCTACACAGGCAAATGCATAGAGATGCAGACTACATCCTTTCAGCTGGGGGACTTTCTGCTATTTTTGTGAATTAGGTATCAGGTTGGGTGTCCTGCTAAATACAGATATCTGAGCTAGTTACCCTCAGTTCTCTTAATAGTCAATGRAGAGAAAATGGCACGTCATGGGTATGCCTTATCTCATAAGCTTAATGACATCCTAAAACCACCTCTTCCTCTGTGAACAAAGAGTACTGACTAAACAAATCCTGAGGCAATTAACTCAGTCATAGAAGTCTACATTGTACATTTTCAACTAGGCAAGATGAAGCCCAGCCATTGTGCTTAAAGCGCAATGCAATGCACAGAAGCTCCCGTGGGGGATGAGAATTTCCACTGTGCTCTACTGTAGACTGATGTGGCAACTTGGCTGCAAGTTTGGGCTGACCACAGATCTTCAGTTACATCATTTTGATACATTAATATGTAAGAATGATCAGCTTCCACACACAAGAAGATTCATATAAATTCTAATGTGTATTAAATGGAAGATGGTTGAATATTAAAAAAAAAAAAAAAAGCCTTAGTTTTCAGATTAATTCATTGATCATAAGTCAGAACAGATTTCCAAGGATGGGATTGCTCAAAAGTTGTACAAGCCCTGACATTCATTATATCTGGCAGATGTATAGTGGGTACTTCCTTTGTTATTACTTCTTTATTTCCCTTTACTTAAATTGCATAGTTTTCCTCTCCCAAATTTTGCTCAGAATTCAATTGCTTGTTATTTTCCCTTCCTTCTCTTTTCCAATATTTGTACTTATAGTTGTTCTGGTTTTTTGCATCACAGTTTTATCAAGTTGTTTCTTATTTTTTTTCTTCTTTCACTTAGCCAAGATGTCATAAAAATCATTTATATGCCAGGAAATTCATAGGTCTCAAAGTTGATAACTATGACTTCCAAACACAAATACTGTAATGACAGTTATACGGCTCAAGCAGACACCTGTGACACCTATAGGGTAAAAGTGCACTGATCCGGATATAATTAATATTATTTTGCCTCAAACCCAATTGTCCTGGTTTCATCTGGGATAGAGTTAATTTTCTTCCTAGTAGCTGGTATAGTGTTGTGCTTTGGATTTAGTACAAGAATAATGTTAATAACACATTGATGTTTTAGTTGTTACTAAGTAATGTTTACACCAGTCAAGGACTTTTCAACTTCCTATGCTCTGCCAGGTGCACAAGAAGCTGGGAGGGAGCACAGCCAGGACAGCTAACCCAACTGTCCAACAGGGTATTCCATACCATATAATGTCATGCTCAGTATATAAACTAGGAGGTGTGGTCCTGGAAACAGTGATCGCTGCTTGAGGACTGGCTGGGCACCACTCGTCGGGTGGTGAGCAATTGCATTGTGCATCACTCATTTTGTATATTCTACCATTATTACTATTATTATTATTTTCCTTTCCTTTTCTGTTCTATTAAACTGTCTTTATCTCAACYCACGAATTTTACTTTTTTTCCAATTCTCTCCGCCATCCCACCATGCGGGGGCGGGGGGAGTTAGCAAGGAGCTGTGTGGTGTTTGGCTGCCTGCCAGGTTAAACCACAACACCARTTATAAGTGTATTACAATAATGTGACCGACAACAGAGTATGAGTACTTTGTAATACTGTGATGGCATATCCAAATAAAATATGTAGACATTTTGCAAAATACGTATGAGATGTGAGAACCCAAGGACAAACAATGACTTGTGTGGTTGCTCCTAGAAGGCATCTAAATCATAGTTCTTTCAAGTTTGAGAAGAAAGAAAAAGGTAAGTGGAAGGCCTGCAAATAAGTAGGACTTCTTGCCAAATCCACAAGGATGACTGGAACAAACATATACAACATAAGCAGAATCAGGAGGAAATGAGGATCCCCTTTGGGGTGGAGGATTGAGTAGTATAAATGCATCTGACATAAGTGAGGAAGACAGAGAAAGATGACAATTCCACTTCATAGTCCTGACTTCTTTGTCAACGAGCTTTCAAGACTGCTCACCTTGGCTTCAGGCACTAAGCACCACCAAGGACCGTAGCCATTGTTGCTATGGTCCAATACAGCATCAACTCCATGGACCTGATTTTTTTTGTCTTCTTAACATCACTCCCATCACAATTTCTAATTCCCTAACTGATACAAATCTTAATCTATATACAAATATATTCAGCTGCAATACTCACAAACTTAGCATATAAATTATTGAAATAGATATCTCCAGAGACTTTTTCAAAAAAGCAGAAACAAAACTCAAAGCCAAAATGTGTGAATTACAACTGCTGCTGTTATTTGTGTGTCAGAAAGTCCTTAATGTCTTGAAAGGTAACATGGTATGTTTTAAAATTATCTGGTTGAGATTGGAGGCTTAGAGTAATTGTAACAAGAACAGCTGAATCTACAAGTTATTGCCTAGTGCATAAAATAAAATGTGTAAGAAATCTACTTATCAYATAATATATGCCTAACCATGACAATGCTTCCAATCAACAATATGAAAATTTTAATAATAATATGTTGTCGGGGACTGAAAAGAGTTTTTCAGTGACATAGGAAGTTCCCCTAGTCCAGTAAGTTTTCTTAAGGAGAAAGACTTTCTCCACAGGCCTGTCTCCTTGGGTAGTATAAACAATGAAGTTTTTGTTTCTTGAATTAGATGGGAAAGCAGATAGATACAGAAAGAACAAGATTATCAGGGCAGATTCTTTGTTTGCCCTTGTAATACAAGGGTAKATCTCCTCCTTCTGTTTGTTCCTTCTCCATCCTTGCAACTCTTCCCTAGGAAGAGGAAAAGGTGATCAAAAGGCTTTGAAATTGCTTCCTCCTCCTTCAGTCCTGGATTAGAGATGTAGGTCCTGCTGTAAACAGTCACTCCTGCTCCTGATTGTAGGAGATAAGACGGAAAACTTGGTGGGGAACAGAAGTGAATCTGTCACTATCCAGCTGATGTAAAAGTGATTGATGTAGGACCTACATATGTAAGTGGAATCTGTGAAGTAGRTAGTAAAGCTGGGAAAATGTGAGAACTGGACAGCTTAACTGATGAACGGAAAAGGAATGATGATCTGAGGGGACAGGACTGATTTGGAGGAAAAGGTCTAATTCCAGAGTATCGGCGCGAATAGATGTAGGAACAAAACATCCTTCAAGGCTGCCAGGGGGATAAGGCAGGGACCAAAGTCATCTTTCTGACATGTGCAAGGCAAATTGTATTATTTCATAAATCACTTTAGGAGTAACCAGGAATTCCAGAAGCAGAAGACAAAAAAAAGAAATTCCCACACAACATGATCTTAAAATAAATGATGACAAGTGTTTAATTAGTAGCAGAACTAGTGAAGCCTGGTTTTCTATAACTTTTCATTGCATGTGTCTGTATCATTCTACTGTAGCATCCGTAAGGCATTTCCTGCAGTACCTCCTCAGAGTCCCAAGCTCTTCTGCCTGTGATGCATTCAATTCCTCTCCATTTACCTGCTCTGCCCTTCCTTCTCAGCATCCTGAACTCCTTTGCTGTATCTTCATTTCCTTTCTGTGACCTAATATTAACAGCTGAGTAAAAGCCAACATCTATTATAGCTGATTCTGACCCACATGTGTGGTGATTGACTAGACTGTGACAAACAGGCCAAACTGGACAGATAAGCATTGAGTCCATCCTATAGCTTTTTATCAGTTGGGGAGTTACTGTATTCTTCTTTTCAGTTTGATTCAGCTACAGATTTTCACAAAAGTTGTAGGAACTTTAGAAGAGATTCAGTTGCCTAAACTTAAACCTGCAGTTCCATTTTAGACTAACTCTGGCAGATATGACACAAGTTGTAAATGAGTGTGTACCCTTCTGCAGTGGCTGCTGGAGACCAGATGAGATTATCTGGTGACACAATACCTGTGTTTAAGTACCTTGAAAATACAGGCACAGGATGATGTGGGAGGCCCCAGAACTATAAACAACTTATCAGTGATCAACCAGTTCTATCATAAGAATGCCATGGTGAGAGATGGGTAAAAGAAAATTTAGGGAGTAACAAAACAAAGAGCAAGTATCTAACATAAGTGAAACACACCACATATAACAAATTCAGGTCTATGTAGAATTGCAGACCAATGAAGAATGAACAAGGTGTAAAGTGTATCATCACCAAACATAAAAATGTTCTCAAGCAAGTCCTAGAGGGAAGAGGAGGAAACCACCAAGATCAGCAACATAGTCTCAACAGACTGAGGATTCCCTCCACAAACCGCTGCCTTCTGCACCCATATTGAAGTCCCTACTTAGGACTTAGAAAGGGAGTGTATAGATGAGCATTACACCAGAAAAAGGTAGTTTGTGTATTTATCACCTTAACTGCATATAATTTGAACTATAATTGTTAGTACCATCATAACTGGAGTAGCAATAATTCTTTGGTTAGTCTGTTAGGTCTTTAATTACASTAAATATATATTCTTGATTTTGAATTTACAGTGTGTTCCTTTTATCCATAACATGTTTTTGAATGGAAAAGACTGATGGGAATTCAAGCAACCTACTCTGTGTAACTTGGATGCAAGAAATTGATAACAGAAAGCTATTATACTCTCCAAGTAAAAAGAGCCACTTTGGCTTGAATGAGAAGTGTTTGGAATGACATCTTAATCTAAACWAATCAGATGATTTTTGGGGTGGAATGAGATGTGAAAGCCACTTTATGAGTTGGTGTGGCAAAGCCTTTTGACTCAAGAAATGCAAGGACTCTCCAGGTCTAATCCTGGGTAGAAGACTTGCTGAAGAACGTTAAGGTTCTCATGTGCAGAGATAGGAAATAGAGAGCTCAGAATAAAATGCAAACAGGTTGTTTTTTTTTTTTTTTTTTACATTCACAATAAGGTTCCTAATTTTTTAATACCTGTCAGTGATTTTGCCTGGAACAAGCAAATTTATTATAAATTTGCACATAACTTGTTCAGTTACTACACTTACTCTCAAGATGTGTAGCAGAATTGCCAACATATATACCATTCTTCAGATGGACTTAGGTCTTTGTACAGAATAGATTCCAATTTTGTAACTATAAACATTCTGTTACACTGAATTAATTCCTAGTTCCACAAATGTTTCCATAAGTTTCAGCTGAGACTATTCACTGCCTTACATGACTTTAATGCCATAATCTGTCTAAAAGCAGCTTTGCTAATTAGACTGAGCTAGCTATAGAAGCACTTGTTTTTATTGTTGTGAGTATACACTCTTATTTAGGAATGACAGAATGATCAAACTTTCTTCAGAATTTAAGAAATTAMAATCCTGAAGAGCCAAGAGGTGCACAGGCATATGACATCAGCACCTTATACAAAGCAAGGGCAAATGTCTGAATCCTGACTGCAAAAAATGACAGCAAAATGTACTGTAGGGAGTTTTACTGTATTATTAGGGACATGGAACAAATGACATAATAGATTGATTCTGCTTTTAACTTTTGTGAATAACTTATAAATGATTCAGTCATCAGTTATGATGTTGAGAAAAGCTAAATTTGCACATTTTCCTTTAGAATTCAGAGACAGGTTTTAGCTCTTGTTATTTTTAATCACACCTCTACTTTGGTTACAGTTTAAAATCTGTCATCCAGAAAWCCCTGAAGCTTACAGTGTTTCTTTGTCTGCTGAAAATACTTTTGCCTTTGGCTGCCCCTAGGGTTGAGGCTAGAAGAGCACAGGGAAGTATGCCAAGGTCTTGGACGGATGCATAAAGAACTCTACTGGGTCTGCAGTACTTTGGATCTTTTTCCTTGAAGGAGGGCAAATAATCATTAGAGTGTTTGAATACTGGGAAGAAAACCCCAAGATTCAGTGAGGAAAAATAATAAAAAAGAAAGTACTTGTATTGCTTTAAAGCTCTTGTATTCTATATCTGAGTGAAAATGTTCAGCTCTTTTAATAAATATGTAAGGCCTCTGAGAATGTAATCTATGAATGAAATGTTAATAATTACTTTGCTTGAAAGAAAAAAACAAATGATTCCTCCAAACCTTCTGGTTGTACTAGCTTCTAGATCTGGTAGTAAATTTGTATTCAGTAGGACCATCAGTAACTATTACATTTCCTCATGAAGCAATTTTGGTACCTTATTTTCCTCTCCTCATCTTTTCTCTTGGTTGCAAAAAAAGGTAGGAGTCCAAAAAGTAAATGAAATGACATTATTTTCTTCAGTTCTGTAACATGTGGGTTGATCTATATATATTGTGCATTTGGATCATTATTGTGCATTATTATTAGTGATCATTACTCTATATATTCAGCAATCTGAAGTGTGTTAGCCGCTTTGCAGAGCAGCAGCTGAGATTRTGTCTGTTTTGTGTGGTACCTACAATTCAGCTTTCTGTCTGACACAGTTCAGATGAGGATGTGAAAACTGTAATAAGGAATAAAAAAATCAAGGCCAGGGTCAAACATAGTTCACAAAAAGCTGGTACTAAATAGTAGATATCTACAAAGGTAAAAAACATAAAATGGTATTAAACTACTTTCTGAAGTATTTATTTTGGAAAAAATTCTACTGATGTAAACAACGTCATTTTTATGGCGATATGTATAGGGAATATTTATATTATCACTAAAGGAAGCCTTAGAGTGCTGGGCATCTAAAAATAAACATCTACAGTTTGGATCTCCTGTCTGGAGAGTCTGTTTTCCCAGGTGCTTTGAGTTCCCATTGGGCATTCTGTCACTGTGCAGCCTGAGGACTTACTTAAGCTTGAATGTTCAGAGTTACTGAGGCTCCCTSTGTCCCCCTGAGTGAATCTGATCACTGTTTCTTAAGTCAATTATTTTAAAAATATTGGCCACATCTTTAAACGTTAGTGGCTACCACATTTCTCAGCAAGAACATGTGTTCTGATTCCTTGAGGTGTTGGATTTTACTGGGATTGTCACAGTCACCATAAAGGCGGGGGTCTCCACATGAATAGAAGAAAAATATGCTTGGCACAAGCTCCAGTCAACAAAATATAGCAGCAGGCCAGAGTAGGAGAAGAATTAAAATAGACAAAGTAAGCTGAGAACCTAAATAGRACCTAGTACCTTATTCTAGAAGTGACAGACACTCAGGACTGTTAACTGTTTACCAATTCGGTAATACTAAATTTGACATACATCTCTTTGAAGAGGAATAATACAAAGCTCAGGAATTTAGAGCACTGTGAGCACTGTAGCAGTGCTATGCCACTACTCTGCAGAGAAATTAATTTTTTCTCTTCGGAAAAAAAAAGGGATGTGATGAGCATGTCAGACTAACAGTGAATTTCCTGTTTATATTCACTTCAGATTAAACAGCAAGGGATAGCTGAGCTTCTGGACACGCATGTTACACAAGATACGTAAATTTCTATGTCTTTGTTATGCCTCATCTGGGTTTGTGGGCAAGTAAAAGTGAACACCATAGAGATGCACATTGAAATTTACTGCTGGAACRTATAGGCAGAAAGTTAAACAAGTATGTCTTTCTGATAATGGTTAGGAAACTTATTTTCTAAAGTTAAAGACTGAACAGAAAAGATCTTTTATTCTAGGAAATGACAATGTTAGAAAAAAGTTCTGCACTTCATGTTTACTGTGTAATGACAATGTTTATTTTAAAGTAGGTAGTGTGTGATGTATGTATATTTAAATCTTATGGTTTGTTGAGCCACATGTAATAAACTCAGTGAATCACTTTATTTGCAGTCTTGAGAAGAATTAATTATGATTATAATCCCCAATAAGCTTTAAATAGTTACGTTTGAGTATAAAATGCAAAAGCATTTTCCAAATCTTGACTGTCTCTGAACATATAAATAATTGTATTTTCAGTGGGGAGAAGCTAGGTATTTTGTTTATCTATCATATGTTAGTGACTTCCTCCATCTCTAGTGATCACACAATTGAACATTATGATCTCAGCCTTTCTTCTCAGTCTGTTGTCTCAGGGTATCAGAGATACTATGCCTATTAATAGCTTTGTAACTTAAAAAATAGTAGAACATACTGCTTAGAGCCACATGAGTCAGTCGTGGTAATGTAAAAAATGCTGGCACCTTCCATACTTCGTGTCTGTGTTTTATAGCATATTTTCTAGATAAAAATATCTAGAAATATCTGTGAAAGCCAAAAAGTCCATAACTCAGTGATATACCAATCAAATTTTTTATTTTGGATTTTAACAACAGAGGGATTTATATGGATGTGTATTTAAAATTCTTCTGGGTACAAGTAGGCTATGCTTACTCCTTGCTTTCCTTGATCAAATCCAGAAAAATAATCAGGACTCTAGGTCTTTTTCTTTGTGTTGTTTTCAGCACATGAAGCCATTGAAGACATTTTCARTCAAATAGAATATAAAAAGTAGGGTGTAGAAGAGTACGAAGACAGTCATGAATATATCATATCAGAAAGAGCTAGTTATTTTAGGATATCGGAGATGTTTTTCAATTTAAAAATGTATTACTGTGATACCACATCRCTTCATATAGTGTGTTCATACAATTTTCTCTAATTGTAAATACACCATGACAAAAGATTCCTGATTGGATTTTTCATATATTTCTATGGAGCTCTGCAATATCCTTAATGATAATTCTATGATGAACAGAAATTTGCAAATTCATTTTTTTCTTTATTTACTCTTCTGATTGTTCTCCTTATACAAACATGAAAGAACACTGAATCAGCAGYAGTTAAATTTCCTTCAGTACACTGGATAGTTAAGAATATTATGCAGTTGGACTAGAAATGYTGGTAATTAGAGTTATTGAATCTGGCTGGAAACAATTACATTAATTTCCGTTGATTTTATCACAGCGTTCAAAAATGTTATCAAACATAAAGATAAATGCATGAAATCCTACTAATATAAGTTTTTATTAAGGCTGTAAAACAAAACTAGAMAATGAGGGAGAGAATGTAGAATAACCCAAATAACCCATATTTTTAAAGGAGTCTCTTTTTTTTTCTCTAAGCTCATGACAAACGAGAGGACATAGGCGTGGATTCAACCTTGGCGTAACTCAACTGAAGTTGAATTTTTGTCCCAGAGGGTTTTAGATTCATTTATTTTAAATGAAGTCTATACATATTTTAAAATGAGCATTGCCCTTCAGAATGCCAAAATAGTGAGTGTAAAAAGAAAGACATCCTGAAAGATAAAAGAAAATGTGTGTGATAGGAAGTATTTTAGGCCAGAAAGTCAAACAATTTAACCACCTTTTCAGCTTCATTCATCTGACTCTCACTTTGCTTACRCAATGGCTGTGAATTAAACTCCGGTGAAGATAGGAGAGGGCATATGATTTGCTTGTGCTTCTGACTGATTTGAATCCTTCCTAAAAGAGAGTGCATCATTTACTTGTTGGGTATGCTGCCATACTCAGAAAAATAGAAAGAAAGAGATTATGTCTTCAGATATGGTGCCATCCCCCAGGACAAAAGTGTGATTAGAGTCTTTAGCTCACTTTTTTATGCGGTTATAGCCACCTTCCTGTCTGAAGAGAGTTATTGGCTGCATGGAGACCTGCATGTTCAATCCTTCCTCCAAGTCTTCCTTCCCAGTGCACAGAAAGGTGGGAGAAAATGCAGAGGTCATGGAATGCTACCTGACTCTGCTGTTGGGGATGGAAGTTAATTTGTAAAAGGACATAAGGATCAGTTACTGTGTTCATATTGCTAGAAGAATTGCATATCTAGCAATGAACTTTTAAGTGTTCAGAGTTCCCTCTTCCACCCACACTGTTGTTTGCTAGCCAGGTGTATGCCCTAGAGTCCTCCTCCTGGCTTCCAGCTGCTGCTTCAAAAAGCTGCTGGACTCCTGTAAGTCCTGAATTGTGTCTGTCAGCTGAGATACCATAGGACATAAGAATGGCTGTAGCTGGCTATGTACGGGTTACTGTATCTCCTCTTATGAAACACAAGAAGGGTACCATTACCATTTGTTATAGTCTGAGTGGGATGGAGAGGAAGGCATAATATCTGTTTCCTTTCTGCTTTCACATTGAAAGAACTGAATCTACTTGCCTGTGAGGGTACAGTAGCAACCATATCTCCTTGAACATGAACCACACTTAAAGAACTCTTTCCCTGAGGCAAATAGTGGATATGAATTCCTGCTACTTGTGAGAAGGTTATAAGGGGGTACAAGTCCTCTGAAAAGTGAGGAGTTTTTTTGTAGATTTTTTTTCTGTGTTTTTATGCTTATGCAAGTCTCTCCTCTTGTGACACATTCAGCAGGATTAAGTTTTCCTATAGCAAAGGGGAGTGGTTTGAGAGTCATGTTAGGCAAATTTACAAATACTACATTACACCTAAACAGGGAAGAAGGAGAACAGCTTATTGGGCTGTAGCCAGCCTCCCATACCAGTAAGCATATATACTACTATCAGCATGAAATTATAGCCAGCTAGGACGTGTGAGCATGCTGCTTCCATTTTAGAGAAGAAACTCTGCTATGTTCTTGAATATGCCTTGCCTGGAAGCGTCACTATGAAGAAGGCAAATTGCTTACCTACACTATTGACGTAATCAGGGTTGAATTTAGCTGTATATTTAAAGGTCTATAATTTATAAATCTACATATTTTGTTGAGCATGTCTCTGCTTGTATTAATCAATTCATTACCAACATATACAGGAGTTACAAGGAACCTACAAGCCAGTACCGAAAGATCAGACCTTGGATATACAAAAGCTTTATGTTAGGAATTCACTAACCTGGATTAATTTCTCAAGTTAACTCTACTACATGTTGGAAAGAGCCAATGTCCCAAATGAGAGGAATTTGAGAGTCTGAAAGAGAAAACACTAAAGAGAAAGAAGGCTATAGCTAAAATATGTATCATAAATGTATCTCTTTGCTTAGGTGCCAAGCTGAAGTAATGAGTTAGGCATTCAGGTAAGACTTGGTTTCAGACCAGAAAAATTCTTTTAGTGTATAGGTATTTCAGTTAGTCTGTTGCAAAGGTTCAACCAGATGCCTCTCCTATAGAACCAGCAGACAGAGTGGAGATGCCACTAAATTTTGTGCCATAATCTTGTGCCTAGAAAGTATATGGKTTTTATGAACTCTTCAACCAAGATTCAGTTGGGGTTAACCTCTCATGTCCCATTTCTCTGTAGAGTGCCTTGAACTCTGACACTATGTAAAATTCATGGGATGAATAAAAGAGCAATAAAAGGAAACCAGGATTTCGCAGCCCAGTGGTGAGGGATTCCTATGAGAGGAAGGAGTGTTGGGATCTTCTCCCTGATCCATGGGGTTCCTGTGCATTTTCCATTACACAGACACAAGATCCAGTGCAGAGGAAGTCATGAAACCAATAACTGAAGTTAAAGTGTCCCTCAAAAAGTAGTGTTTTCATCACAGTCATACAAGAGACCAAARCAAGTGAGACTTAGGTGTGAGGTAGGCATTAAGATGCTTTGTTCAGCCAAGATGACAGCAATTCTAAGAATGTTCTGTAGATATCTGGGTAAGTTTAGTGACCAGAGCTAAAAAACATATAGACTGTGTTATTAGGCAGAGATTTTGTGGAGGATGATTTTGAATTTACTTATTTGGATTTCATTAGAGTTGTACTTCAAACTGCCTTATGGGTGGGTTTGAATCTATCCCTAAGTAAGTGTTGGCTCACTCTTAAAACTAAGCTGTGGTTCTTATCTTGCTTTGTTGCATTTGCTTGAAGAAGCAGAAATGTTATATTCTGATGCAAAAATTAGCCACCATCCAGTAATACCTGGAAAGGAAATACCTGATATAAGGAAAAACTTTTTTATGATAAGGAAGAGCACTGGAAAAGGTTGCTCAGGGAGATTGTACAGACTGTATCCTTGGAGGTTTTCAAGAGCAGGTTGCATAAATCCCTGAGAGACATGGTCTTACTTTATTGTTGACCCTGTTTTAACCAGAAAGTTGGACTACAGATCTCCTGAGATCTCTTCCAAGCTGAATTATCCTATGATCCTATTATCCTAATACTAATGAGATAGACCAAAATGGCTGCTTTAGATACAAATGAGAATTAATTTAAAATAAAAGATAGACATTTTAACTGCAGATGCTTAATACATAGATGTCATTCTTGATCCATTCTACCTTAAAATTTAAGCAACAATTTAAAATAAATATTTCATAGGAGTATGTTTCCACTGCAAGCAGAAATTTTATAATCACTAACATCTGTCAGCACCTGGAATTCGTGGGATTGACTAGACATCCTAATTGTAGATTTTGAATTTTGCTACCTCAGCCATTAAAATATAGTAGGAAACAAAGGAGTTATTTGTTAAGACACAATGCTATACAATATCTGAACAATATGTCTAAGTGCCTTGGAGTTTGATCCATAGGTATTACACAGAATGAAAGCTTTAATTTTTTTCCTTAAATTCTTGTCCATTTCTTCTGAGTTCTACAGACAGTTTAGAAAAAGGTCACAGTTACACAGGTGGTAATACATTTTGGGATGAGATTTTGCACGTCGTGTTTATGTTGGCATGTTTCTAGAGCAGCAGGTATGGTCACAGATGACTGGGAGTCTACCAGCTATGCTGAATGCATGCAGACACATTTCTGTATTCTCGATTTGCTATTAAGAAAACTGATACTGACTTCTCATATTAAGTACATACAGATGCATTAAGAGCCAGAAACTCTTACTGAATGACTTTCCTTCAACAGAAATAAGTTTGTAAACTCAATCCATCTAACCTTCAGCCAGAGAATGCTTATATCACCAATCTCTTTCTCTTTCCTATAATTTTTCTCTTGAACTGCAGTTTTCATTTTGATTTCAGGAGTGGAGACAAAGGAACTTGTAAACTGCTACATAAATCCAAACTGTATTATTCTTAGATTGAGGAGCACTATACTGTTTCTAATTTGTTAAAAACAGTGGTGCTATTACAGAACTTAAGCAGAAGTTAACACCAATCTAACATAGTTCATTGGCTCTTCTATTTTGATACTTAGTATTAGACCTTAACAGAAATAATACTTAGGTGATGAAGATCTCAGGTCTGAACCCACACCTAGATACATGATCAGATATCAGCTCTTGCTGTAAGTCAGAATTTTATYGGGGAGGATTGTTTGGGTTTTGTGTGTTTGTTTGTTTTTATTAAGTATTGCTTTAAACTGCTGCTTTTTGTTTTCTAGAAAAAAATATGAAAAGAGATTGTCCATTTAATTTTCTTAAATTAAAAATGCCTACAGTTAATCTCTCTCAGTTTCACTAAGGGCAGTACACAATCCTGTGGCTGTTCCTTATAAGTAGTACACTCAATTATTAGCTATGCACTGTATTCTGATCTTTTTATTCGTGCCCTGTATGTCCTTTTCACTACATCTGGGATATGGTAATTAGACTCCTGACAGACTGAAATTTATTGATCACATTATCCCTGAAATGCTTTTTTTGCACTGGCTCAGCTCCCTGTTCATTGTGCTGATTTTAAAATGTGATTCCACACCAAGTAGTGCATGTCATTAGTTGGCATTAGCTTATGAATTCACGCCCGAGTCAACAAGTTTTTGGGAGTCCTGCTTTTACCCTGTGACTCCCTTTGTRCAACATCCACTGTATATATCTCATTGAAGAGTGTCTAAAGATCTTGGAAATTTCAGAACACCCACCTTCTGTTTTGATGCAGGGGAGGAGCTGACAAGTGATGGGAGGAGTGAGAAATTTGTTTTCTGGTAGTCTAGATCCACCTAGTGAGCATCATTTATACTGATTTCTAGCTAGTTTCTAATTTAGATATTTGTTACGGAGGAGTCTCTGAAGAGAAAGAAGGAGGATCACACTGCACTCTCTGGCAAAATTGTTCTGGGGAGCTCTAATGAGTGGCAAGACTTAGACTGGGATTCAGAAAGGTGAAATGTGACTTAGAAACATCTTTGCTTCTTTCTCCACTCCTGAGGCCTTTCAACTGATCACAGAGGCTTTGGCTCMCAATGTGTGAGAATGTTATATTGGCTTAGTGAATGCATCTGCATTATAGAATCATAGAATCATTAAGGTTGGAAAAGACCTCTAAGATCATCGAGTCCAACCATCAACCCAGTACAAATGCCCACTAAACCATGTCCTATTATGTCCCTATCTTTGCAGCATTGTGGAAATGCTCTTTTGGATGCTCTACATAAGACACCAAACCATGCACATTTGTTATAGCCCAAAGCAATTTCAGAAAGAAATTTTATCATAGATTGTAGCTAGGGAAAAAATGGCAGCTTTCCAGTGAAATGCTCCTTTATTCCATAAAATGAACATTCAGTTCCTACACAAAGCTGAGCTGTCTTCAAAAAATAATATACAAGTGGTCTTTGTTCTAAATATTGGAAGTTTCATGAAAATTATTTATCCAGTGGATTTCTGTGATTTCAAAATCAAATTTGACAGATATTGTCTTAATTAAGTCTAAGTAAAAAGACAAAGCACAATCTTAACTTGGCACTGAAATTAGTCATGAACCTATTTTTGTACTGAACCTATTTAAATATGTAGAAATATTTTTTGCCRTCATTTTATTTGCCTTTCATTTGCATATGGTGAAAGAAATCAAATTTGAAGAGGAAATGCATGGTTTGATTTACTAGTGATTTTGAATCAGAATCTGGACATCAGTTTGGCTTCTCGATCTGAAAGCTTTACAAATAACAAGTTCATTGACTTATATGTTACTACATGCTGAATATCACGAGTGGAGCTGTTAACAACCTTTTACCCACAAAGGGTCTACCATTTTATATTTTCATAACAGAAGCAGAAATTTGAAGAAAAATAGAACATTATGACACATCCAAACAGCTCATCCATACTGTGCTCTTTTAACCATTATTTGAGAGACAAATCCAGAGAAAAGGTTAAAATGATATTTTTAGCTTCATACACAAGGTTAATAGGAACCTATTAGATAAAGACTAATTGGTAAGTATTTTAGCATCCTTGACAAATGGACATTAACAACATAGAGTTTTTTCAACTGAAAACTGCAGAAAATGGCGTGGAATTCACTTTTTTTCTGAATTTAGTAAAGAAATTCTGCATTACAGTATGTATATTATGTTAAATGATGTTAAGAGTGTGGCCCCCTCCTCCAGCCGCTCTGGCCCAGGTCTCCCTCCTGCCTGTCTGCTGGAGCCCAGCCTGAGGACCAGGTACAACCAGTAGCAAAGCTACGCACGCAGTAGCAAAGCTAAGCACGTATCCCAGAGACAGACAGGCAGACACACACATGGACACAGAAGCAGGACACTGACACCGCCAGCCACACAGACTGCTGCAGACAAGGCTCTCCCTTCAACGGCACCTACATAGAGGACTGACATCAAATGCAAGCACAGACAGCCGAGTCTTCTCCTCCTCTTGGGCTGGCAGAGACAGGAGGTCACTAGTGCAGGCACACACATGACACTCTCCAGGTTCACAACCATTTGTGGTTCCCTCATTTGCACATTTGTGGTTCCCTCGAGTACTGGCAAGGCCCCTCTGTCCGACTGGCACCCCTGCCCACATCCTGGCCCCCTCACTCACCCACAGGTCCCCTCTTCGCTGGCTGGTCCAGCTCGGTGCTTGCTGTACACATGCAGCAATCACACACTCGTCCCACAGGCACCCCACAATCACAAGTACCCCAGAAACCAGCATGGACCCTCCACCCACCTAATACCCTGGCCCAGACCCGAGGCCCCCCTGCTTGTCAGCTGGTCCAGCTTAAGGTTTGCCAGTGAATATACATGTACACCCCATGCACACCAAGACTGGGGAAGATAAAGATGCACAGAGCCCCAGCAGCCAGTACATGACACATGGGCTGTGTCCTGTGGTCCCGCTCCAGCCACCGGCACTGAGCCCCTCACTCACACTAGTCCCCCCAGTAGCTGGTTTTTGGGACACACACCATTCCCACTCCATGGCTGGAGGTTAAAGACGCCCATTCACTCCAGTGGCTGATGCTGAGATCCCAGTCCCTCCCGTAGCTGACGCTGAGACCCCACTCGCTCCCATAGCTGACACCACAGGCCAGAGGCACCCACACTCCCAGTCTGATTCCAGTATCTGGCACCAAATTCCACTCACACACATACAGGTCTCACCGGTAGCTGGCACTTAGTCCTTGCACCGCACACATACACATGAGATATAGTGAGATTACACAGAGAGATAGTTAAGAGAAGGTTTAAGAAGAAGATATGAGAAGATAGGCTAGACTGCGGTGATCAGACACAGGGCTCAGCCAGAGAAGTGCACTGACTGGCCCCGTTTTACACATAGCCGCTCCCTTTTATACCCTTTTCTGTGTACCCCCACTTTGTTCCTCCCTGCTTCCCCTTACCCTGCACATTGTCTCACCAGTTGGCATAGTCCCACTGACCTCCTCCAACATCCTGGACCCTCAGGTTAGTATCCTTATCAGTTGCAATGTCCTGGTTTTCTTGCAGTTTCCTGATAGCCCATTAATTAGTGCTGATGACAAGGTTTGTTTCCGTTCATCTTTGTTAACGTTAATTGGTCAGGTTTTATGTCTCTGTGTGTTGTTTCCCTCCTTTTCCTTATCCTTCCAACTGAATAAAATAAACCTTCTCACTCTCCATATATCCTTACTGATTTGTGCGACTGACCACATTTGTTCGTATCACAACCYCCCTTATCATCTGTGGTCAGGTTTGTCTCTGTGTGTTCTTGTTTATGGCTCCTTTGAGCAGACACCCTTAAGGGAGCAGACATTCTCCTTCCATATACCCTCAGATATTATTTTCAAACAGACTAAAGCCACTTCAGAGGAGAATACACATGTAAATGATACAATTCAAGAAGACAGAGCAGAAGAAACACAAGGAGGGAGTGTTACTGAAGATGTCCTTTTATGAAACCAATTTGAATTAGTACTACCTTATAAAAAGCAGAATCACCCTACAGTTAATGATGTAGCAGGAGGAGTATCATAAACAGAGGAGGAAGAGGTTTTAGAAAGGTTTTCAAGCAACCCCTTTGATAAATCTCTCAAATGATCTTGTTCTTTCTCTTATGTGCAAATGCTTGAACAGCACTAGAAGCCTTACCTGCATTTGCAGATGAAAGCTGAAAACCACTTAAATTAGTACACTTTATACAATTGGTTAAATTAACACACAGTTTTAAATATAAATGCGTATCCGACATTTCTCTGTTTCAATGATCTTTTATGACAAAGTAATTATGTCAGAAACAGAATCTAACGTGTATTTTCTATAGGCACTTTTTTCTGAACCTCAAGTTGAGAAAAAACCCCACCTTTTAAAAGTATTTTTAACAGAAAACCTTGAAGTAACCCTGTGCACCTCTGCTCATCCAAGGATCTACACTAAATATCTTAATATAGAGAATGAAAATATATTTAGGCTTCTGGTGTTGATAAAGCAAAGAGTAAGTAATTTCTTTTGCTTCTCTGATCTCTGACATATTCTTTCATTTGTTCCTTAATGTGTACCTTTATTGAGTCTCTTTACCTCATTTCTTCTCCTTTCTTCTGTAACTCTTGGACTTGGTTGTTATATTGGTTGTTATCTTCTTTCCCCACAGCTGTAACTTCAGAAGCAGAATCTTCTGGGAGAATTATTTTATCTTGTTGTGCTACYAAGGGTCTAGTTATGCCCCTTATAGTGATGTCCCTGGTGACTCTTTTGTTTAGACTTGGAGAATATCTGTTTTACWTTTATATTCTAGCAGTGAAAAAATAGTATGAGTCACAGCAACAATGATAACAACATTGAAAACCTGTAGGGAAAAAGAATGAAATCCACCACAGACAGGTCAATAAGCAAAATCCAAGATGAAATTTTAGTCCCAACATATCAAATACTTCAGTATCCAGATGCAAATTTGTAGGTGGAGAGAAGATAAGATGGAACAACCTCCTCATTAGCTTGCACTGTCATCCTGCAATGGGRTTAGAGATGGAAATTTTCCCTCAGTTAATCTTGAGCTGCCACTTGTTTGGAAATCATATGTTAGGTCCTCATTTTTTTTTGAGTAAAAGTCAAATATGTGAGTGGGAAAGCCTGTGCAGTAAACAGAGAAATCAGATACTTCAAAATACTCATGTGTTGATTAGGGATTTAGGAAATAAAGAGGACCACAGAGTTGGTATCTGAAATYCCATTGCTTTTCAGGCTTAGGCCTCTGACTTACTTGGAGGTAGATATCTTCATCAAATTAAAAAGAAGAGACTGGACTTCTCTGTATTTAAGCATGTATAGCTATTACTGACCATGGGCCACTATTTTCTTTCAAAGCATAATCAGAAAAAGAGAAAGTCCTGCCAACTTTTTATATAGTGTTTTATGAATCATGCAAGAAATTGGTGATAAAGGTAAAATATCTATTTCAGTCCAATGTTTTCGGGTTTCAGATCCATATATCACCATGACCACTTGCTATAGGCTAATTATATAACAAAGCCACCTCACTGTATAAATCAAAGTATATGATTCATGAGACCAGGGAAAAAAGAACAAAGTGGAAGCATAGCTGAAGTGCAGCTTTTATGAATGATAACTTAGGAAGAAGGCAGAGCAGCTTCTAATTGTACAATTTTCCAAGCCAGCTTCTTGCTGGAGTCAGAAAACCAGTCATTGCACCACTGCATTCCCCTCTGCGCCAGAGCCGTGGAAAGCTGGGCTCCCTTTGTTGCCAGCTCCAAAGAGAGAAGCTGGGAAAACAGCTACTGCTAGAGAGTGAGAAGACCCTCCTATCTGAAGCTGTCACAGTTCTCTCTTTTTTCTTCCCGCTCCCCCCAGGTGTGATGAGGAGACTACGAGTCTTGCCTCTCCAATATATCCTTTCTATGGCGTAGCTGGCCCAGCCCCTGTTCTTCATTCTTGCAGTAGCAAAATTACACTTCATTCAAAAACTCGTGAAACAGCTTAAGAAGTCGTCCAGAATTTCAGTCCCTGCTCAGTGGGCTGCTAATGCCTTTTATACTGGATAACAGGTTAGAATTTCTAAGTTTCTGCAACCTGGCACTCTCAAAAATGAATTTGGAATCACTCAGACAATGTTTCAAAATGTGAAGTGTAAAGCCAGCTATCCAAGTTTTAAAAATGCCAAAGAAGCAGCTTTTGAGGTTTGAATTTTCAATTTTATTGAGAGCAGAAGAGACATAGTATCAACTTGCTGCTGACTATTTATGTGCAGAACTCTGTTTTTATCAGTTTAAGAAGGAGATTTTTTTAAAAAGACTGTACAATGAGAAAMGTATTTTCATGTGTATATTTAGAATAGTTGTTCACTTTTTCTAGCTCTTGGTTATTTTAAAAAATAGCCAGTAGAAAGTAAAAAGTATTGTCTCTGTTATTAAGAAAAAGTCATTTTTCATTGCTATAAAGAAATAAAAGTGTGCAAAACAAAGCAGTGTTATTCTTTATTGCTAATTCCTGTCATGCAAGTTTCTTAGGTCCTGTAAGATTGCATTAGTCACTGCAACAGCATGTCATATCTGAAATGCTAAGGAAACAAAGTAGGAAAGTCACCAGAAGTGACACATTGCAGTATAGCCCAGCATGAAGCAATACATCAGAATGTGTAATGGCTAGAACCAATTTATCCATTTATTGTATAATCCTTTAAAAGAGCAATTTATTTAAGCGATATTTTGGGAATGTTTTAAATCATTTTTAAAGGATCTGCACAACAGCTTCCTGTATTGTAAAGCAAGCTGCTACTACTCAAAAGTTTTGGGGCCAATTCCTGGTTCACATGAGAGAAGTGTTACCAGTATCATAAAATAGATGCAAACATATGTTATGAAGTTAATGCTAAGATAGAAACAGATTGGGCTGACAACATCCTGGAGACTGCATTAATGACTCATTTGCATAAAGTCACTTCAGTGGAAAACTTTATATTCAGTTTACTAATTTTCTCAGCCTGAAGAGAGTTAGTTTAAAACACTAGTGAAAAGAAGATACCTCAGAGAACTGGTCGTAAAAGAGCTATACTGTGTATGGTAACATAATAATTTCCTCTGCTATGACTCTTGTTTTTTCTACATCTTCTCCGTACTCTGTCACAGTACCTTTCTAACATCTGCTTCCCTTTCTTTTCAATACAGAGAGACAGGGTGCTGCCCTTTCAAAAGATCTTCTTATCTCTCAGTTTTCCTCACAGTTTTAAGGACCTTCTAACTGATACAGTTTTTGCAAGGAAATGTATGTGTGTGTGTCTGTGTACAAACAATTCCTTCCAGGGTTTCCTGATTTGACAGTTGTGAACTCGAATAGGCAAAAATTTCATTTTTTGTGGCGATGTTTTCATTGTTGTTTGACTCTCCTTTTATCTAGATGTTCCCATATTTAAAGACAAAAAAGTTCAAAATGGTTTTGTAGCACATATGTACCACTTTAAATAAATGTTGTTCTGATACCATCTTTTATATTTTCTGGAAAAAAAAGTTTATTCTGACAAAATTTTCTATAGTTCTTATTCAGATAAATGCACATTTACTTTAAGAAAATCACTATTAAAATAATGAGCATATAAAATTGGAATAGTCTAGAATCTCCTTATTTCAAAACTGGTCATGAAGATACATAGTTTGTTGTATTATACAGAGCTATGGTAATGCAACATAAGCTTGTTACTAGCAGATAATATTTGCTGACTAAAACCTGGAAAGCATGGAAGTAAATAAATAATTATAATTATCTGCTGATTTTACACTGCTATCTATTGTCTGCTAATTATGGATCTGGCCTGTCTCTTTTTACATTTTTAAAGAAAAATATAAACCATTAAGATATCCACAAGCCTTTGGCCTATTAAAGTAAAATATTTTTCATAATATTTTCAAAATTCAGGATGTGTCTGTAATTCATAAACTGCAGCCAGGGCTGTTACTGAAGAAAAGACTCTCCAGTGAAATACCTCGGTGAAGTTTAACATTTTGTTATTGAGAATTTAAATTGAGTCACAAAAGGAAATTTCTCTTCAGACATCCAAAGCAAAATCCAGCAGAGATCAATACCTGAAACAAAATGGGAGGGTCTGGCAGGAAGGTGTGGCTTGACATGAAAAGGTATTGCAAAATCTGCAGAACACTTAGAAGAAAAATGTAACAGYGGTATTCATGAAAGAGGACTCAGAAAAGGATGAGGCTCATAAGTCAAAGACATATGATTTCCAGGGAATTAGCGATGAAATTAAAAGCTAATTCATCAGATTTTTAACACTGGAAATTCCAARAGAAGACAAACATTTCCTATACAGATTCACTGTGAAGGATTATTATATAGACTTTTGATTAATTAACACACATTTAAATCTCTGCAATGAAACAGTTCCCATGTGTTTGCTTAAGTACCTATCCCCAGGCCAAAAAAGAAAAAATTGGAACGGTTGTAAAAAAAGGACGCCAAGCCTTTTTACAGTGATACTTTAGAGCAGCTTGTAGCTGCCTATAGATTTGACTTTGAAATCAAGTTTTCACTTCAGGCTGCCATGCCAGGGTTGCATCACGTGGCTAGCAGTGGAACTCTGCCAGTAGGCAGGATGCTGAATTATTCAAATTTCCAAAGTGGAAGGAGAAAACTAGCAATCACTCCACTCCATTTCTATCTGTAGTCCTTCTGACTGTCACTTTAAGAAGTCTGGTCACTGTCTTTAGAAGAACAATTCCTGTATTTATCCAATGCCTTGTCCTTTCTGTATTTTTACTTCTTGAGAAGTATTATTTGTGTTCTGAGACAACACTWAAAATGAAACCTTTTGATCCTGCTATAAGTATTAATTATAATTAAATAACGGTTCAAAACTAAACAGCAGTTTAATGTGAAATATGAACTTTTTTTTTTTCTCAACAATGGTAGTTATCTGAATTCCTACAAATAGCAAATATCCACAATTTAAAGGCACTTAGGTTCCATATTTTTGATGAACAAAAAATGAAATTACACACCCAGATATCTTCTTGGGATCTATATCCCTGCAACATTGTCTTTGTTTCTTTGAAAACCTGGAAGTCTTTTTTTAATCTATTATGAAAAGAAAAAAAATCAGAAACCTAGCATTTAATCCCAATTGTTATGTCAATTTATCCACTATCTAAAATTAATTAATTTGGAATACTTCAGTTTGTTCTTCTCACCTTATTATATCAAGACACAGAATTGTGAACTTCTGACCCTAAGTTTTTTTCATTCATAGAAATACATATAGGAAGCTTTGGGAAAATTGACAATATAGATAAAATCACATGGAAAAAAATTGCACATTTTACACTCAGTAAGCCAACAATTAGCTGAACAAGCTTCCAAGTCATACAGTAAATTCTGTATTTAATTTAAATTTGGCAGCCCCACAATAAGGCACGGGATGGATTCTCGCCTCCATTGAAATCAATTGGAATGTTGCCTTTTTTTGGCGAGGAGGGAATTTCACTTAAGGATGAAAATAGCAACTGTTCACTGATGTTCTTCTGGTATGTAGGTTGTTAAAAGCAATTATTGGACTTTTGGGACTGTGGCAGGTGCACCCGCCCTGATAAAAGACCGGGGACATCAGGACCACTGCATCTTTACTTTTCGCGCCCTTACTTTCACGCCTTTTCGTGCAAGTGCCGACCATCACGTACACACCTTGGGTGTCATTTGTTCACCTCGGGCGAGGAGTAAGAAAGTCAATGCCCCCAGCCAATCAGAGTTGACCACAGGTCAGATTCGACTAGGGTATAAATGGACCCCCGTCGGAAGGCAAGTTGAGTTGGTCCTCCTCAGAGCAGCGGGTCTGCAGTTGGRGACTCTCCCCTTGGGTCGGGATGCCGCCCAAGGAAACTCCTCGAGGTTGAGAGCCCTCATCTTATATAGGTGAGTGATTGTGAATGTTTTGGATCCTCATTTCTAAAGTCGTCTGTGCAGTACTAATTCCTTGTACACCATCCTGAATCTGTGGTTTACTGATATCGGAATGTTGAATGATTTTGATGAGCCTCATTTCTAGTTAGTTTTCTGCTAAACAATTTTGATTTAAATAAAGTTTATTTTTGAATCTATCACCTGCCTAATTTGATTTTGTAAGCCTCCGYGACAAGGACTTGAACTTGCATTTCAGCAACTACAACATGAGCCAGCCCATCAGCTATATCTCAATTTTTTGTGGTGTGCCCTGCAGAATAGTGCAGACATGACCACAGTATGACACTCATATTTTCTACAAGTGTAGAATAACATGTGTTATGAAATCCATCTGGGACATACAAGGAGTCAAATTTTCATTCTAGACACTTTCTCTTCAATGTAAACTAATATTGAAAATAGCAAAAAATTAGAATATGGTCATTACCCTCTTGTAATTGTTGTAAGATGGCAAGTACAAAATATGGCAGAAAGTAAAAGCTCATTCTCACAAAGACAGCTAAATCCATGACTGAAATTGTACCATTGGGTTTTATAGACTTTTTGCATTCTTTCCCACTGAAAAGCCCTATCAGAGCTTTGGGATGTGACCAACTAATCCACTTAATACTTATTTAATTATCTCAGCACTCTGTTTTATAATTCTCCATGAACTACTTAGATGTGAACTGATACCTTCTCATCAMAGAGCTTAGAATACAACCTGCACAAAATTTAATCAAGGGGAAAACTGAAGTAGAACAATATAAGAAAAATTGTATTACCTATATGCTAGCAATTTTGTTCATTTACAATTATTCACAGAATATATATGAATAATATTTTACATCTAAAACTCATAATTTCATTATAAATCCTAATGGAATAAAGGCTCCTAAATAATAATTGAAATCTCATACATAATTGCAAATGAAAGGAATAGGAAATCATAATGGTAATAATTTACTATATTGATACCTGATATATTAGAAAGCAAAGATATACATTTTTTTGCAAGTATGTATTATCTTCATGATCTTGACCTATTACACTTAAATTTATAAGGTCAACAGCAAGCACTGCAAGAGCACTGTATGAGTGATATTGGTGTGGTTAACCCTGTTAATTATAATAGGAAGTAGACCTAACACAGATATTTCAGTGGAGTAAATCGGATAGACGTCAAGTGTTCGACCGCAGCTTCAGCAGTAAATGTTGAATTGACATTAAATTATGTACACCATCTGCTGGAGACYCACATGAACATATGATCATGGGGAAGATCATGGAGCGGTTCATCTTGAGGGCGTTCACGAGGCAGGTGCGGGACAACCGGGGGATTGGACCCAGCCAGCGTGGGTTGATGAAGGGCAGGTCCTGCTTGACCAACTTGATCTCCTTCTACGACTGGGTGACCCGCCTAGTGGATGAGGGGAAGGCTGTGGATGTGGTTTACCTGGACTTCAGCAAAGCCTTTGACACTGTCTCCCACAGCATTCTCCTAGAGAAGCTGGCRGCTCATGGCTTGGAYGGGTGTACTCTTTGCTGGGTAAAAAACTGGCTGGACGGCTGAGCCCAGAGAGTTGTGGTGAATGGAGTCAAATCCAGTTGGCAGCCGGTCACGAATGGTGTTCCCCAGGGCTCAGTTTTGGGGCYGGTCTTGTTTAACATCTTTATCAATGATCTGGACGAGGGGATCGAGTGCACCCTCAGTAAGTTCGCAGACGACACCAAGTTGGGCGGGAGTGTTGATCTGCCTGAGGGTAGGAAGGCTCTGCAGAGGGATCTGGACAGGCTGGATCRATGGGCCGAGGCCAATTGCATGAGGTTCAACAAGGCCAAGTGCCGGGTTGGGCACTTTGGTCACAACAACCCCAGGCAACTCTACAGGCTTGGGRAAGAGTGGCTGGAAAGCTGCCTGGCGGAAAAGGACCTGAGGGTGCTGGTTGACAGCCGGCTGAACATGAGCCGGCAGTGTGCCCAGGTGGCCAAGAAGGCCAATGGCATCCTGGCCTGTATCAGAAACAGTGTGGCCAGTAGGCAGAGGGAGGTGATCGTGCCCCTGTACTCGGCACTGGTGAGGCCGCACCTCGAATATTGTGTTCAGTTTTGGGCCCCTCACTCCAAGAAGGACATTGAGGTGCTGGAGCATGTCCAGAGAAGGGCGACGAGGCTGGTGAAGGGTCTGGAGCACAGGTCTTATGAGGAGCGGCTGAGGGAGCTGGGGTTGTTTAGCCTGGAGAAAAAGAGGCTGAGGGGTGACCTTATTGCTCTCTACAACTMCCTGAAAGGAGGCTGTAGAGAGGCGGGTGTTGGTCTCTTCTCCCAAGTAACAAGTRATAGGACGAGAGGAAATGGCCTCAAGTTGCGCCAGGGGAGGTTTAGATTGGATATTAGGAAAAATTTCTTCACCGAAAGGGTAGTCAGGCATTGGAACAGGCTGCCCAGGGAAGTGGTGGAGTCACTATCACTGGAGACATTCAAAAAACGTGTGGATGTGGTACTTCAGGACCTGGTTTAGTGGGCGTGGGTACTGGATTGATGGTTGSACTCGATGATCTTAGAGGTCTTTTCCAACCTTAATGATTCTATGATTCTATGATTCTATGATTGAAAACAGTCATATCAAGTAAGGTTTCATGACCTTTTGTAACAGTTACAGTTTCATCAAGTCAAATTATTTATCACAATACTGTTTCTAACACATCAGTGTCTGTAAGAATAACTTATTTTTCTGTCCTTAACTGACAAAAAAAATAAGCAATCATCTCTTACAGGGTCATATATTTTTTTTTTCCTCTCTTTATTCAGACTCATGATGAGCATGTAGTTTCAGAGATGGGACCACAGTTTTTAAGAATTTAGTTTTATGTTCTTATTCTGACTATGGAATTGAAGTTGAAATTTTTAACATCTCTGGAAACCAAACTGACTACTTTCACTTGTGAACTATTGTGAAGTGTTGTTAAAATATAATAGACCCTGAATAACATTTGCATGATTTGAATCTTACTTACATTGCTTTATGTCTGTTCACTAGGAGTGACTTGATATTAACCTGGAATCTGCAGCTTCACAACCTGTTCTTACATCTTCATCTCCTTCAGCTTTATTTCAAGAGCCACAGAATTATTAGATTCAACTACTTATTTGTGTACATCTCTGAGAAACCCATCAAAAAGTGTTTGATACATATTCTTAACAGTTTAAAGTCTGTAGAATGTGTATGTATTGATTTTTTTTCTCCCRTGTTAAGTTTTTTCATACTTGATAGTAATTATTTTTTACCCAATGGAAGGATTCAGTAGATGTGCAGATGAGCAGAAGCTCAATTTATTTAAACTGGAATTGTACCTTGTTCAGACCCAAAATGAATTTGTTTTGGTTTCACTGTGTATGCTTTTTTTTTTACTGGCTTTGAAATCCTTGCTGGGTAAACTTCGGAGTTTGCATACAACTGTGGTATCATCAAATCCAGGCAATCAGATCCCACCCTGATTTGGAATATAAATGTGAACAGGTATGAAAGGTTTATTGGTCATTGTTGTCACTAACTAKAAGTTCCTTAGAGAAGAAATAGAACTAGCTATATTCTGCAGATTCTCCTTTAAAATGATTCCTAGATGGCTCTTAGCCCTCCTGAAGTCATCATCAAATGGGTGTGCACTGGCATACCGTAAGAGATGGATACTAATGTATGCAGCCAAAACTCCAATCGTGACCATAAGAGGTATTTGTGCTGGAAAGTACTTTTATCTGCAACTTCCAAAAGGAGAGTCTATCATATTTCTCTACTGCAGTAGGTTAAGTCAGAGGTAGCCTTGCTTCATATGGGACATTGAAAATCTTTAGAGTAGAACATTCAGACACTGATTGTAGAAAGAAAGTAATTCACTACATGATCTCAGTTTACAAATCTGTTTTTCTTTTTGTTGTGTGTGGGTTTTTKGGGGTTTTTTTTTTTTTTTTTTTTTTTTTTTACTTTTCCTTTATGCCTGGCATTGTCCTGCTGGCAATATCCATTGTCTCCGAGTTATTCTTCACTATATGCAATGTGTTGTCCTTTCTGCCTACATCCAAATTCTGCAGCATTTCATCCATAGACTGTGTGTTACCACAACCTTGCAGAACTGTAAATGACACTGAACTTTAAGTCTAAACTTATACTACWATTTCATTGGTCCTGCAGTTAAGACACCAGCTTTCACTGATAACTACCACAACCCTGCATACAAGCTGGCACAAATGTCTATAAACAATTTCCTCATGTTGTGTAACTCTTCTGTTCGTTGTGCTGGTCAAAATCTTGACCAGAACCATGAACATTATCAAACATCTTACCAAGGCTTCCCTCATTCCAAACAGTTTCTTATAGGAAGATATCCGGAGTTCTGAAACTTTGAACCCGGTATAATTTTTTATGTACTTGAGCTCAACTACATGTTCTTAGAATACCCATCTTTTACAGAAGAACTGGATAACAAACAGCACATAAGCTAATTTTAAATCATTCTGGGTTTTCTCAGTCTGAGAAGATGGTGTTTATATGTTTATAATAGTCTTCAATAATTATTAGAATTCAATAAAATATAAATTTTTCTCATACTTYACCAAAGTGAGATTATGCACAACATAACAGGCATTTCAGTGAGAGACCTAGTTTTAAATACAGTTGAAAGTAYTAGAATATGTACCAGATTCCATATTTTTCAAAATTCAAGTGATTTTATCTCTTAGTTATCATATGGTGAAAGAGTTCATTAAAGTAAGGTGTTCAAGGATGAAAACTTGTTCTCTGAGCACAGAGTGACATTACGTTAAGAGAAACAGTTGTATGAACCTATTTGTTGTAAGGACTTGATGAAATCTCCATAAAAAAAAAAAAAGAATGCGCCTCACATGCCACTATGTTGAAAGAAAACCTGGAATCACTTGGGTGGGAGAAATGGAAACAGACTGTCTATGGTTGACCCCCTGAGATTTGTGCACTATTTCAAGCTTCCTGTGCTCATGTTTGAATGATTGTGTGTTTCATGCTCATGACTCTAACTATTGTTCTATATCTTTTTCTGCCAAGAAAAGTTTATTGGTAACTGTAACTGATATGGAACTGTATGTTTACTTGATTAAACTCTCATCTGTGAGAAGTGATTGTTGTTTGCTAAGCAATTTTTTTAAATAATATCATATTTCAATTATATCTTTTTACCTCTTAAATCAATACCAACCAAATGATACAGGGTGATATAAAATACATTTCCACTCAAAGGTGTTATTTTATTAAAATTAAATGGATTTCATCTCTATTTTAAAAGTGACGTATAATGCAAATAAGACAAATCTATTATTTTCTCACTCAGAGAAGAGGCAATGGACAAATCATGATCGCAGATGCATTCTCTTTAACAGGCTATCAAGGAACAATAGCTGTTATTAGTCTCATCTRTCCTATCTCTATGAATGCGTGGCAGTGGTTTATAATTAAGTTTCAGTTTCAGTTTCTAGACTATGCAGCAATTTTATAAATCAAGGAGTRCAATCCTGAGTTCAACATTCTGATGTAATTAAGCCTATTATGATCACAGCTGCAGTAAAGAGACCATATCTTGCGTTTATTTTCACTCTGGCCAACACTGTTTTATGTGGATTAGGTTTTGAAATGGAAATTATTTAGATCTGTGTCTTGTTTTATCTAAACCACTAAAATTTGTGAATGTTGGAGAAAGAACAGATTGGAATTTGTAATGAAACAAATTTTGTCAAAATACATCTATTAATCTAAACTGAAAAAGTTAGTGGGGACATCTCAAATCTAAGTTTTTCTTTTAATTTTGTTTTGGTATTTTTTCAGTTTAGGAATTATTTTCTGGTCAAAACAAATGAGAATTATAGATGGAGACTAAATCCTCAACTATCTGATATCTTCAGTTAGAGTAGCTAGAGTAAAAGCTTGACTGTGCCTTTTATTAATCTACATATCTTTACATGCATTTCATTATGAAAAATTGAAAGATCTCAGTTTTGTACAGTCACTGAGTAAATTGCACACTTCAATAATTTTTACATAGCAGATTTTCATTTTCTGATCAGCCCTAATAAATTTAAAATATTTCATTTCTGATCCACTTCCAATTAAGGAAATTCTGGGATATTGCAAAGCACAACAGGTAAATTTTGCTTGGGTATTTTTGGCACACTATACAACAGATGGACAGCTAACGTGTTTGTATTGGCCTTGAAATTACTTTTCAAAGTGAAATAATAAATCCATAGATCATTTGACCCAAATACTCTTATACCTAAGACTTTTTTTTAAAAAAGAAGAAAATATGTATTTGCTTTATGTTGCAACAAATTGACGTAAAGGGGGAACATTTTTCTTGATATCTACCCAGATATTTTTTTAATATCTCTGTGGCTTGCAAGTTGGAACTTTTTTTTTTTTTTATACCATTACATACTTTTTTCATTTGTTTGAAAGGAACAGAAATAGTAGTTTATCATGGAGTAGCATTTTCAGCTCAGATATGTGGATCCTTCAGATTAATTTCCAGCTTTTTTGTAAAAGCCCTGATGCTATAAGCCTTTGTATAGTGCACAAGACTTGCACTCTAACTCAAGTGTGAGTGGAAGCTACACTTGGGCACAGAGTAAAGGACTAAGCTTTATTCTTTGGACTCAGCAGGAAGAATTCCAAGGGTGTTTTTCTGGACACTGGCTTGATTCAGATATCCGGAGAATATAAAACCACCCTGACTATGGGGGAAAAAAAAGTAAAATTCTCCCTTCACCTTGCTGATCAGGCACCTCCACACATAATTCCTTTGCTGACAGTAGTGAGTAGCAATGATAGCTTCTCAGCAGCCTCCAACACATAATAGTAGACTTCTCTGCCCCACACTCCATCTTCTGATTATACATCAAGCTTTGTTCAACTGACTTAGGAAAGACCAGGTTAACAAGTTGTGCCATGTGTCAGCACTCCTACAAGAAAAAAATACTTATGCATTGTTTAGGGTGGAGTAGCCTGGTTTTAACACTTTTTTTTGCCACCAAGAGAGGGATCATCTGAGACTTTAATTAACTTGGTTGGTTCTAGATTCTTTTTACAAATTCTTCTATTTGAAGCTTAGAGTTTCAGTGTATAAGCTTTTTTTGTTGTTTTTGTTAATGCCTTTCTAATGCAGTAGAGACCAATATTGCAATGCAGCATGCAGCTTTTTGAAAGCCTAAGCAAATTAGAGAAAAAGATCCATGAAAAAAAGTTCAGGGTGCCTGTGACACTTCAGGCAGCAGAAGGCAGATTCCTCAAGGCATTTGACCTACACAAATATAAACAAAGTCCCATTTTATGAATTGTTAATTTGTTTAGATTATTGGACAATAGATGTCCTCATCTGTGTCCTCAAGTAAGGGAGGGAGTACCTCAGAGACAGAGTACTTAGAAAAGCAGCCACTYCTACGGACTCACAATTTCTGGGTCCAGTTTCTGACTCAAAACATTCAGAATGGAGTCTGCTTCCCCTCACATAAGCCCTAAACTCAAATGAGAAAGATAGGTACTTATCAAAGAAAAGTCCTCTCACCCAAAGCCATATGTCTGAGACAGGAGAAAAGAATTGCATTCAGACTTTGTTAAATTTGGAGAGCTTATCCAACTAAAGGAAGGAAGGAATCCAACACTAATTATATGACATTGTGAGTTCAGCCTGCAATGAAAATTTTCTACCAAAATAAATTAATTTATGAATATAAACTAGCTTGAGTGGAAAAATTGCAGCTCCCTACCTCAGAAAACTCCATAATCAAAATCTGCAATATAAAAAGTCTAAAATCCATTTGAAATTGGTATTTCAAACATTACATAAAGAGTATTATTGTTAAATTATTAAAGTGAATACATTTTTATGAGCAAAATTATGATGTGAGTCTTAGGAGAAATAAAGAAATAAGCTGCTAAATGAGAATAAAACATTATCAGTAGCAATAAATAGCAGCAAAAGGGCATGTCGGAAGCAGCATTCTTAAGATTCCAGAAAAAAAAAGTCCGTAATAGAGCCATAATATATTTGGTTTTAATCACTTGGTAAATAACTGGAAGATTTGTGTGAAATTTATAGCRTCACTTGAGCATCACTTTTCCAAAACTAATGCTTTAGACACCCAACAGGGACAATTTAGTGTAGAGGTGGTATTTCCACAGTGTTGCTTTAGCAACTTTTAAAAAAATTATTTTCTTTAGAAACAATTTTTTTTTCAAAAATTACTCCTATGCTTTAAGATATCTTTTTTTTTTCTGGTTATAGCCTCACATGGCATGCTATTCTGGCACATGGTGCAATACATAATTAACAAGAATCCAGTTTTCTTATGAATTACTGGGGGGGGAAGGGGGGGAGCAAWAGGGAAGGTGGACTGGGTGCTAAGCACCAAATAGTGTTTTGTCCACATTTTGCTAACAAGCTTTTAACTTTGTGTTCAGCTCCAAATTGTTTCTAAGGAGGTGTCTATGGAGATTTGCCAACATCCCTGCTTTTCCATGCAGCTAGAATTTACAGAAGCAGAAGACATGAGATTCTTGGTAGATGCAAGAATAAACAAGGTGATACATAAGCTGAAAGACTCCCTAAAGTGGTAACGTACTTGGAGTTTGACTATGGGTTACCAGGCCAATACAAGGTCAATACAATGAGAGTAGCTGGACAGTAACAAAACCAATCAGGTTAGCTGATCACAGGGGAAGAAAATTTTTGGCGGGAAAGGAAATGCCTGGTTATTTCTATGCGTCAGYCTCTTCCCAAGAGAGGCTGTACAGACAAAGCTGTGAAAATATGATTGTCAGAAAGCTTCAGCAATTCATGGCAATTTGGGGATGTTGTGGTTAGAGACTCTGTTAAATAGGATTATCTTTACTCTGTAAATGGGAGGCAGAGACACTGATCTGCTCAATGTTGTATAATGAATCTGTTATTGAATCAGAAAATGAATACTGGTCTCCTGAGGGCAAGTCCAGAACCTGACCTACAAGCCTGTTTTTTCGGAGAACATTTTCTTTCACTGCTTCTGCCTTGTTTAATGCCTTGTGAAAAATTGTTACACCTCCTATGTCAGGTCAGTGAGCAAATCTGGGAATCTGAATGTTGCCTTTGTAGATGCATTGTGGATTTTTGCACATATCTTCCTAATTCTTGTAAAAGCAAGCTGAAGAAACTAAAAATTTCGAATATGTGATACAATTTGCATTTCCACCCAAGTCTTCAACTGGATCAAAAGGACCTTCAGTTCCATCAGCTGGACCTCTTCTAGTGTGGGTGATGGAGTAAAGCGAAATCCCTGGTTTGAGCTTTTACATGGATGAAGAGAAAAGGTTTCAGTGACATGTCATGAAGACCATGAATCTTTGTCCATTTTTCAAACTGAATGATAAGAACTAATTGTTCAGACTAATACTGCTTCCCTTTATTTGCCTTTCCTCTATAATGTTTTATAAATGAAAATTATTGCACCCTTCACTATCCCTATGTACAGGTATTGTACTGGTATTTCCAACTGGCAAACAAATGGGGAAGAGGCATGTGCTGCTAGTGGTGATAAATTTTTTTGACATTTTTCCATGTGACCATTCCGTCCTGTTTTTTGTTAGTTCTTGTTTGGTTGGTTGTTTTTTTTTGTGGATTTTTGTTTGTTTGTTTGTTTTTCTGTATTGTTCCTGTTCTAAAATTGGCTTCTGATACCAGGACAAATATTCTTTCAAGAGTCTCCCATCAGTTTTTGCTCTGCTCTTTATTCATATGCTTTTRAAATTTTCCTTCTTAGTATCCATTCTCTATCTCTCCTGATCAGGCTCCAATCACCACTTTAAGGTTTTCTGTTTCCACTAGATTCCTCTCTTATTCTTCATACTTAAGTTTATCACCCAATCTAATTTTCTTTCTTTTCATCCCAGTTTTTTATTCAGCCAGTCCCAGTTCTGTCTCACACTATTCCTTGTCACAGTGGTCCCTGGTCCCCATCTTATGTCCTTCTTCACTGCTGCTCCCCCTAACTCCTCAGTCCCCACCTTTAGTATCCGTTTCTCAAGATCTAGTAGTTTTGCTCAGCCAGACTCCCCTCCCTTGCCTCGATAGTCTCAGGCTACGTATTTTGTTCCTGGGCTACTCCCCCCTACTATCCTATGAGGATTACACATCTCTCTGATTTGGGTGGCTCCTTCTTCAGTGCTATTAGCGTGCAGCAGAGATATATGTCACTGCAAACCCAGAAAACACAGGTTTTCTCATTTCATTTTCAGGAGAGAGGCTGAACTCAGCTCAGACTAGACAGAAGCAGTATTAGAGGGAAAATTATTCTCCCATGACAACCCTGGTTGAATCAGGAGGAACTGAGATGTGGGGAAAGGCAAGAACAATTCTACTATACAAAGATGTTATGATAGAAGGTGAATATACTTATTTTATGTAGTAGCATTATGAATAACCACTCTGGTCAGCTTGAGGTGCTAGGAGATCTTGGGCAAGCTCAGTGAGGGTCTATGAGAACTGCTAGCTTTTTCAAAGCTCAGATTAATTTAAGAAAAATTTTAATGAAGAGGACAGAATCTTGACACAAGTATCATACATTGCAAAATTGAATTTGYTGCTATGGACTTTATAGACATAAGGACATTCAAAGGAAAATTTCATCAACATGTTTTTCAGTCTTAGGAAAAAAGTCATCTCTGTCTCCTTTTTAGAAATGGCTAAGGTGTTGTGGGAGAAATTCGGACAGGGAGGATAACCTATTACAAAAAAAAMCAAAAATTGCTTGGCTCAGTTGCATAATAAATGGTGCTGGTATTGTTCCTACAATAGCTTCTTACAGAAAACATCAGCATCCATGAATATTGTCTCCATCACACTGGAAGCTGAAAAGRACTGATTATCTATAAAATGGTACATAACACTGGCAACAACTGTGCTAGCTAATGGTGACCTTAGAATGAAATAGTTTGTCACCCTCTCAGATATTAGTTCTGTGGCTTATCATAAAACAAGTTGTTGGAATGAGACCATTACTGATTCCACCCACATTTAATATTAAGATTTTGAGGAAAGATGAAAGCTATTGTCTCAATAGGAATACTTGAGCCATCTGCTCCCTCAAGTATTTTTTTAAAATGTACTTATTCTGTAGACTCCTGAATCTTAGGTTCAACAAGAAAGCCCTGTGTTCAGTTTCATTTTGAAATACGTAAGAAAATAAACAAGCATGTTTTTTCAAGCATGCATGTTTAGTATTAAGAAAGAGTTTTCCAGCTAATCATGCAAAATTCCTTGGTGATTATACTGCCATAGGAGAAAAATAAGATCCAAATAAAATTTTCAGATTATATTAAAATTAATTTACTTCAGGCTAATTGTCAGTGTTTCTAGATTTATAATTCAGTAGATAATATGTTCAAAAATGAAATTAAGAATTCTTGCTTGAGGACATCAATACAAAGCAGTAGAAAGTTAAAGATGCCTAGGACAACCACCTCCATATATTTGTGACTGCAGTTGCCTGAAGACCAAGGTATTTTCTGGCCCACATTCAAAGACATGTTTGTTTGTTGTTTTTTTTCTTTCAAACATCAACGCTTGAGAAGCTCTGTGCAAATTGGCTTCAGTGACAGAATGAGAGATGATTTCAACTCAGCTGGCTGTATAAAAACAACTTTAAATACTGGGCTTGTGCCATGTCATAATTTATAGTTTCCAAGAGAATGGGATTGTTTTAAAGCTCAGACTTTGTCTGCTGGAGCTGTAGGAATGGTTGACGGTATATTCAACTACACAGGGAACTGTCAGTTCACACTGAATACACACTCTTGTATAAGCTGATTAGAGATACACTAGAGCTTGTAGTAAAGGTCCAAACGCTTTTGCACAATTCAAGATATATCTTCACACCTGGACTGTTGTTTTTTAATCTATGTCTCAATTCATCCTATTCTCTTGTCCATATAAGYTTTATTCAAGACATTGTTACATGCACTTCTTTGTGTATAACATTAGTGAAATAGAAAAAAAAAGAATTCACCTCTTTTCCAAATGTCAGCAAGAAAAAAAAATAAAATCAAGAACTTTTACATGTGATAGATGTGGGGCCTTATTATCTTCTCATTTAAGCTCCTGATGGACTGGCCAATAAAATGGACAGCATTGTGGATGCTGTTTCTGTAGGTAGAGAAGTTTTCAACTGGTGATCAATGGGACTTYTTCGGTTCATGAAGAACAACCAATCTAAACTAGTCAGAGCTTACTCATTACCTACCTGGTACCTCAGCCTTCTCACAGACCTTATTCTCCCCGGTTCTGGGCACATGCTAGCAGGGACATAGCAAGAAGGAGGCTGTCCTGGCAACCCTGGCATGCTGAAGGGATGGCAACACAGGGGAATTCAATTTAAGCCAAAAGTTTGGCCCACGATGCAAGCCTCCTAGGACAGGTATAGATAGATTGATTTTCCTAGCCTGGGAAGATAACTTCACTGGGTAGTCTGTGAAGACCAAGTTACTCTTGCCAGCAGGGTGGAGAATCTGCATCTTCCAGAATGATCCCCTTAAAAAAGAAAAAGATACTTAACAGAAGTTCTTCCTGTAAGAAATGCCACTGGTTTTGGTTTACTACTAATCACCACTGACATTTCCTTGAATTGAAATCTGAGCACAATCTATCTACATTCATGAGCAGCTGATCCTAAGTATCCAAATAGATACTTTGTGATCAGTACCTAGCCTTAGCCTTAGATGTTTTTTCCTGTTTCATAATTTTTACTRTGTCATTTTAGAGCATGCATAATATTGACCCACCTTATAATTTTGCAATCAACATACCAGCATAATAACAGGCTTTAGATGTGCAAAACATGTGACCAAAATACTGCAGCTGGACTGGATGATCATTGTAGGTCCCTTCCAATTGAACTACTCCTGTTCTGTTCTGTTCTGTTCTATTCTATTCTATTCTGTTCTATTCTATTCTATTCTATTCTTTAAATGTATTCCATGGCTTAGTGTTCTGACTGTGTGCCAGACTGAAATTCCTTTAGCCATACATTCACCACACAGAACTGAGATAAGGCTTATATTTAAAAAAAAATATAAAATAAAATCCCATCCAACCTCAGCCCTCTCAACAGAAAATAAATTGTTTCCATACTAGTGGATGGCTACATTGGCTATATCCATACACATGCTGTTAGCCTGGAGGGATCAAAATAGAAACCTTTAGCATTAAAATTGTTACCCTTATCATCTGATGTAAATGAGTAGCTGTTCTAGTGTGAGCTTCAAGTTATCATTACTAGGATCATCTCTTAGTATAATCGTATTCAGAATGCCTGTATGTTACATAAGTGCTTCACTAATTTCACACTCCAGTACCTTGGCAATGTGTGTCTGTGAAATACCTAGGAACCAGGTAATTTGTTACATTCACAGTGATTTTGCTGCTTTTTGTCAATCAGTTAATAGCAGGATAAAGCATTTTTAGCTTGTTATAAATTCATTCTCCAGTGAAAACTTAACTCTGGCATTGCATCTTTGGAAAATTGTATTCTTATATGTGTTTCTGCTTTTTGGGGAAAAACTGCTCTACCAGATTTCAGTAGCAGCATTTAAGGAGTTTTATGCAGTATTTCATAAAATAAGACTTTTATTAAATTACTCTGTTTCAAAAATAGCATTCCTTACTTGGAAAGCCTCTAGATATTTGCATGGGCTTCACTTTGCTTTAAATTGTTGGTACCATATAGTAGCATTGAAGTTGCAAAGCCAACTCAAAGTTTTGTACTAAGCTTGGTTTTCCAAATATCTTTATTTTTCAAGACTTCTTCAGTTTTGATGTTAGATTGCTATCGTTTTCACAATCAAAGGACAGCAGCTGAACACTCACCACTGAAAGAAGCAGCTATTTCTTCAACWACTCTTTTGTCTGCTATGCAGAAGATTCCTGAATTAGTCAGCATTATGGAGTCATGTCTCTTGATATTCCTGCTTGAGAGCTTTAGTTAGTATCATGTTGAATTCAGTGGAGACTGATACGGACAACATCCAGTTAAGTAAAATTCTGTGGTTATAATATCTCAATTTTGATTCACAGAAGTTCCTTAGACTGGGCTGGGAATGCTGTCAAACAATTGTGTATTTTAATGTAGACTAGAAGACCTGAAGTCTTAGAGAAGCAGTAGAAGTTCAAAACAGGTTGCTGTATAAACARTCAGGTGAAACTGAAGCATTTCAAAGCACGACTTTTTAGTCTGAAAAAGAAGAACACATTCTTTATTTTTCAAAACACAGAAATATGTAGTATTCTCTAGAAATCAAAACAAACATTTAGAATATAAATCGTTCTTGTGTTCTGTTCCAAAGAAAGTCAAATTTGTTGCAAGCTGAATGAAAACCAGCTAAACTGAGAAGCAAACTATGACTTTACACATTGCAGTCTTACTTTCTGCTGCCCAAAGAAGTCATCTGTGCTACTTCTTTTGCTGCTGGCTACAGATTATTCTGTAGATTTTTGGTGGGKTTTTTTTTGCCATTTTTGGTGAGTAAAATGGTAACAATGTCAGGGAAATAATTTATGGAATTCCATCTATTCCCTGTCTATTGCTATACACCTTTATGGGATGGGGGCATAGCAGAGAACTTGAATGTACATCTCTAACCATGCAGAAACATGAGAGAACTGTGTGCATTCTCTTACTCTTCTGAGTGCTCAGGCCAACAGACACACAATGCTGTCTTGTGCAATTTGGAAAAAATTACCTAATTTGAGGACATCAGTAAAATTAGACTGCTGGTATGTTGCAAATCTACAAACTTTCTACCTGTTTTCTTACCTTCTTCAAAGCCATTTCTTTGTGCTCTGTCAGAACTGGCATGCTCTAACAAAAGTTAGAGAGATCTCAGTCTAATCACATGTCATTGTTTCAGGAAGCTGTTAAATCATAAGTGATGCGAGGTCATAATTTCATTTGCTATCTCATGTAACACAAGACACAACATTTTCCTGAATTAACGCTTCTTTGAACTAATTTTTGAAAAAATCATTTCATCTCAATTAGGACTCTTTTGTGGATGGGGAATCAACCATAAATCTCATAAATGCTGTTGAATTCAATAGGACCCATGAAGGACACTACATAACAAGAGCAAAGTCTGTGGAAATAATGTGTCAGTGCTGACTCGTGGAAGTCAATTAGTAGGGGAAATGATTGCAGTCAAACAGGCTCACAGCTAATGATTTAACTACACTTTCTGTTAGAATTAGTGTCTGATTTTGGGATAAAAAAATGAAGCTTCACTCAATGGTGAATGGATTCTGGTTATCACATTTTGCCACAGCCGTATTTCTGTTCTGAATGTAAGTACAAACAGCTTATGGTCAAATGAATCCCCCACTTTCTTTTGTAATTCTTAAGCAGATTGAACTCCTTGGGGACAGTCACGAACRCTGACTTCTTCCTACCAGCATTGTTGCTATGCTCTTTACGCTAAAAGAGGTGAAAGAAACCGCTGCATCAGAAAATTTAAAGCAGTACCTTAAGTTTAGGTGTAAGATTTATTTTCTTACGTTTTAATAATTTTGTAAAGTTTCTCTATACTTGTTTTTTCAATATATCAGTGTCTTCCTTTAATTGAGGAGTACAGAGATAGACTTCATATTCCACTGAATGCTGCACAGATCAAGATTACATTAGCCTTTTCCAGCTGTAGTATGTTAGTGCTTGTCATCCCCAAGGTTTTAGAGTTTTAATTCTCAGGATAGAGTTCCCATTCACTAAGTGTTCTTTACACTGTTGTGCCTAGATACATAATTTTCTTTGTCTATAATAAAATAAATTATTGTATCCCTGATGTCTGGTGGATGCCAACTACTTGTCAGCAACCTTTCCTTTTCCTCATTTACCACTCCTCTAGTTGCTGTGTTACCCACAATTTTTTCAGCAATAATGCTGTGTTTTACTGAGGCTGCAAATAAGGACAAAAATACTCCCTCTGGCATTTTATTAGAAAAATGCATGTTCGTTGATGGTTCTTTAAATACAGTTTTATATTAAAACCTACATGTTAGAAGCTTTTATTCAGTTTAATACATATTACGTTGCTGTTTGCAATTTCTTCTTTGTTAATCAACATATTCAGTATGAAACTAAATGACCTACAGAAGTAAAACAAGATCATCAGCATTATCAGTCCAATGATAGCTTTTCCTGGTCAGCTTACAAGCAAGTTCAAAAGTATGTCTTTCCTATAAGCCCATGCTGATTGCCATTAATTATATTATCCTCTTTTAATAGGTTATTCATCAAATCCCATATCTCTTGTTCCATAATTTGTCTGGGATCAATGTCAGGATGACAGGCCTATAATTAGATGTCCCATTTATACTTTTAAAATATTGGCATAACATTAGCTTCATTCCAGCCCTTTGGAAATGCTCCAGTGCTCCAAGACCTATTGAAAATCATCACTGATGATCAAGAGATCTCCTCAGCTGACTCTTTACGGCACTTGGAGGCAAAATTATCTGGACCTGCTGATTTAACAACATCTCAACATCTATCATACTGTTATTTAGCAACCTTGTTATTTCCCATTACAATGGAAAGCCTTTTACAATTTAAATCTCATGCAACTACAATGTTTAGCTTTTTCACAAAACCATAGAGGTATTGTCTCATTCCTAATGCTATAATTCAGAACTATTTCTTCTCTATTTTCTAGAGTTTTTCCCTTCCAACATTTTGCTTCTACTCATCTTTTTTTCTTCCTATTTCCAATTTCTGATTTATCTGAATTTCTATACATTCCATTTTTCTTTCATATATTATACAGTCACAGAGACATGCTCACTTTATATACATATACTGAATATAGTCTTCTAGGCTTTGGGGAATTTAGCTAAAGTTTTGAAAAGAATCCTATGGCTCCAACTTTCTTAGGTAAATCATGATTAAATGCGTAATCTACTGTGTGTTTGAAAAGGCAGATTAACTCAGTACAAGGAATACACAGGATTCCTGAAATTTGATTCTGTTTAATACCTTAAAACTAGTAAGTAAAATGGATCAGGTCCTGCTTGCTGAAAGGTATAATCTGGTATCTTTATTACCAAAGTTAGGTACAAAATTCAAAAGACAATAATTTTTTKAAACATACAGACTCCTTTTGAACACAGAGACTCTGAATCCAAGATACTAAAAAACAGACAGTGTAATTGCAACTTCCTGCACTTGGTCTTTTTGACTCGTATCTGTTTCCACAGTATCTCTGTTTTTGTTTGTTTGCTTGTTTTCTAGYTGGAGTTCTATTAAAGGAAGTTGGAGATTGTTCTGTAAGGAGACATGTTAGTGGATGGTGGATTTTTTTCTGTATTCACTAATCTAAACTAAACTAAACTAAAAAAMCACCCATTTTACATAGTTTCAGAAACTTCTGAGACATCACTCAAGTAGCTGGAAGGTCTGTAGAAGAAAATACARAGTCATTACTAGTGAAGTCAATGGATGACACAAAGGATGGCTGTCATACAGACAACTGTTCTACTCAGCAACCAAACTCACTTGCCCTTTAATGTAGTTAAATATAAAACCAACTAACCAACCAAAGAAAAATCGTAGGAAAACACAAATATTTTTGAAAAGTGAGTAATCAGAAAGCACTTTGAAATTCCCATGGCAGGCAATACCTTGAGACTACTGAGTCTCAATAAGCAATAGAATATTGAGTAGAAAGAAGGAGATTATATTACCACAGTACATTACATTAGTGAGGTCATTACCTGAATACTGACTGTGTGAAGCTCTTTAGAGCAAACATGACAGATTGGAACAGCTTCAGAAAAGAGATACGAAAGTATTCAAGGCTTGACAGTGTGTCTTAACAGACATGCTTTTTGGTTTATAAGAGAGAAGTTTAAGAGGTGACTTCATCATAAACGAAACATACTGAAAATTGAAATGTAACTGCTTAGTGATTTAATGAGCCATTGGAACAACTTATCAAAGGTCATGACAGGTTCTGCCTTATATGATGTCATTCATTCAAGAGAACATGACTTTTGGAAAGAGGTGGTATAGTTGAGAGTAGCAAATGCATCACAAGAATGAGGTGAAATTATATGCTCTACACTATGCAAGATACTAGATTAGCTGATTACGCTGATTTCTTCATGCTTTAAAATCTGTGAGTTTAGTGAAGAATTAATACATGAAATATACAGCTAGAGAAGAGTATTCAACTCTTAACAGTTTAGAGCAGTGGCAATAAAAATTTTACTTTGCTAGAGATGAACTTGATACTGGACCATTGCTGTCAATATTACTGCTGAAATCAGTGAAGCAGTATCAAGCCCTCTATAAAGCCACTCAGTTGGGGAAAAAAAGAAAAAGATTACAAAAGCAGAAGCTGGAGTAATGATAAAAAGAGGGATGCTCGATAGAATAAAGCATAAACTGAGTCTGAGGTAAAATTAGAAGAGATTGTCGGATTGTTTTCAGTTTATTAAAACTAGATGCTGCACTTTGCCTGTCCTCTGATACTGCACATTCRTTTAAGTTTATGCTGTCCATAGCCTACGCAACTTAATGAGAAATATTGCCTAAGTTGGATATTGGATGTTCATGCTGACAAGATAATGTCACAATCAATACCGAGGAGCTTGGCTTAAAGGGTTCACCTCCAAAGAGCATGTTAACTTCTGGAGCTTTTCCACATTTACAGTGAGCCAAGATGTTAAATTTCCACAGTGAGAGATTTAACTCTATAAACATTCAGGCTGTTTTTCATAAAGAATAGTGGAAATATATATATATATATATATATATAATGTTTTCCACTCACCTCTGACAGAAAAAAATAGCTGCTACTCATGCTTATGTCCTGCAGAAGTTGGAAACAACTAGTTGTAGCAGGAAGTGAAAGCTTTACTGTTTTATTAATAATTAACTATTTGAATTCCCATGTAATGGAAGCAGAAGTTTTCTGARTGTAAAACAAATTTAAATCCATGCATTTTCTGATGCAAAAGGAAAATAGGCCTAGAGCTCTGATTCAGTAAAGCTCTCAATTACGTGATTAACTTTGAGCAATCTGCTCTCTGTCCCAGGAAACAGTCATATTAAAGGCAAAYTGATGAATTGGTCTCAGTGTAGGAAGAATGTGAAAGTAATAATGATGTGTCCTAAGGTTTTAGGACAGGAGGTGAAACAGCCTAGAAATACCAGTGTGTAAAGTTCAGAAAAGATCAGCCTTAATACTCACCCCACTTACTCCCTTTGGAAATCTCTGTYAGAGGCTCTGATTTGGCTATGGTAGCACATATGTGGCTGTTTTACATCATGATCCTCTGCAGAACTGATAAAAGCTCTCTTTCTTGTGTGCCTCTTAACTGTCGGAAATGTGGTAAAGTTACGGTGGTCAACCGAACTATTACTGCATTTTCTGAAGACATTAAGGGAAAGGTGAGTGGTGGGAATAGATGCATAATAATAACTGAAATTACTGTCTTTTATGTGGATAAATCAAATGGAGCAGCTTGTTTTGAATTTTGCACTAGAGGTCCTGTAGGGTAATATTCCAGTCTTATGATCTGTCCTTACATTAGTATGGCCTAGAAGATATTGTAGATTCTGAATCCACCTAAAATACAAACATACATCTAGAATATTTTCAAAATGAATGTTAAATATTAACATTTTAAATATTTTTATATGTGCAGGGTGCAAAAGACCTGTCCAAACCCCAGTTAGATCAAGAGAAACCCAGGCACTTACAGTTGGTGATGACATGGTTGAGAGCCTCTGGGTAAGGRTTAAGGGGAAAACAAATAAAGCAGATGTTGTTGTAGGAGTCTACTATTGACCACCTAGCCAGGACGACACCACCGATGAATTATTCTACAAGGAACTAAAGGACATCGCTAGATCAGCTGCCCTTGTCCTTATGGCTGATTTTAACTCCCCAAACGTCAGCTAGGAATATCAGACAGCAGACACAAACAGATCCAGGAAATTTCTGAAGCAGGTTGAAGATAGACTCATAGAATCATAGAATCATAGAATAGTGTGGGTTGGAAGGGACTTTTAAGGTCATTTAGTCCAACCCCCCTGCAATGACCCGGGACGTCTTCAACTAGATCAGGCTGCTCAGAGCCCCGTCCAACCTGACCTTCAWTGTTTCCGGGGATGGGGCATCTACCACCTCTCTGGGCAACCTGCTCCACTGTTTCATCACCCTCATTGTGAAAAATTTCTTCCTTATAGCTAGTCTAAATCTACCCTCTTCTAGTTTAAAACCATTCCCCCTTGTCCTGTTGCAACAGGCCCTCTTAAAAAGTTTGTCCCCATCTTTCTTATAAGCTCCCTTTAAGTACTGAAAGGYCACAATAAGGTCTCCGCGAAGCCTTCCCTTCTCCAGGCTGAATAACCTCAACTCTCTCAGCCTTTCTTCATAGGAGAGGTGTCCCATCCTCCTGATCATTTCTGTGGCCCTCCTCTGGACCTGCTCCAACAGGTCCATGTCTTTCCTGTGCTGAGGACTCCAGAGCTGGACTGGGTACTGCAGGTGGGATTTCACCAGAGCAGAGTAGAGGGGCAGAATCACCTCCCTCGACCTGCTGGCCATGCTTCTTTTGATGCAGCCCAGCATACAGCTGGCCTTCTGGGCTGCAAGCGCCCAGCCTTTCATCCATCATTACCCCCAAGYCCTTCCCGGCAGGGCTGCTCTCAATCCCTTCATCCCCCAGCCTGTACTGATACCGGGAKGTTGCCCTAACCCGGGTGCAAGACCTTGCACTTGGCCTTGTTGAACTTCATGAGGTTCACATAGGCCCACTTCTTGAGCTTAAGATAACTTCTTGTTGCAGGTACTAAGGGAGCCGACTAGGATAGGTGCCCTCCTAGATTTGTTGTTTGTAAACATTGAGGGACTCATAGGCGAAGTGATGATTGGTGACTGTCTTGGTCACAGTGACCGCGAAGTAGTTCAGTTTCAAATCATTGGCGAGAGGAGAAGAACTGCCAACAAAACTTTGACCCTGGATATGGGGAGAGCAGACTTTGGGTTGCTGAAGGAGCAAGTTAGTAAGGTCCCCTGAAAATGTGCCTTTGAAGGTATTGGGATCTATGAATGCTGGTCACTTTTTAGGAGCTATCTCTTAAGAGTGCAGGAACAGGCAATTCCAGTGTCTGAAGTCAAGCAAGCGGGGCAGAAGGCCAGCTTGGCTGAGCAAGGATCTTCTAGAACTTTGACAGAAAAGGAAAGTGTATGGACATTGGAAGCAAGGACAGGCAACATGTGAGGACTACAGAGATGCCGTTTGCCACTGTAGGGAGAAAATTCATGTGGCCAAAGCTTAATTAAAGTTCAAGCTGGCCAGCACTGTGAAGGATCACAAAAAGGGCTTTTTAAAATATGTTAACAGCAAAAGGAGAATCAGAGATAACACTGGTCTGTTACTTGAATCATAAAGGTCTTTTCTAACCTTAATGATTCTATGATTCTATGATTCTATGATTGATGAGATCAGTCACATCACAAATAGGGATGTAGACAATGCTGAGACATTTAATACCTTCTTCGCCTCTGTCTTTAACACCAATGATGGGTCCTGGGACCCCTGGAGCCCTGTATTGGAAGACCATGACTGGGGGATGATAAACTCCCAGCCAACTCTGAACTTGTTCGAGACTTGCTGCTCCAGCTGGATGCTGGGGCCTGATGAGATTCATCCCAGGGTACTGAAAGGGCTGGCCGATGTTATTGCGGGACCTCTCTCCATTATTTTTCAATGGTCTTGGGAGTTTGGAGAGGTCCCAGTTGCCTGGAAGCTGGCAAATGTTGTCCCAGTTTTCAAGAAGGGTAAGAAGGAAGACCCTGGTAATTACAGGCCTGTCAGTCTCACTTCAGTGCCTGGTAAAATTACGGAGAAGGTTATTCTGGGAGTTATTGAAAAACACTCGGGAGACAATGCAGTCATTGGTCACAGTCAACATGGGTTCATGAGGGGAAAGTCCTGCTTAACCAACTTAATTTCCTTTTACGACAAGGTCACAGATCTAGTTGACCAAGGGAAGCCAGTAGATGTGGTGGTTTTGGATTTTGGCAAAGCTTTTGATACTGTCTCTCACAGTATCCTTCTGGACAAAATGTCCAGCGCACAGCTAGACAACTCCATAATACATTGGGTGAGCAATTGGCTGACAGGTCAGGCTCAAAGAGTTATAGTAAATGGGGTTATGTCAGGCTGGCAGCCAGTCACCAGTGGGGTTCCCCAGGCCTCAATTTTAGGGCCAGTGCTCTTCAGTGTTTTTATAAATGATCTGGACACAGGAATCAAAAGTATATTAAGCAAGTTTGCTGATGATAGTAAAGTAGGAGGAGCTGTGGACTCCCTTGAGGGTAGAGAGGCCTTACAGGGAGATCTGGACAGRCTAGAGAGCTGGGCAATCACCARCTGTATGAAATTTAACAAGAGCAACTGCAGGATTCATCTGGGACAGGGTAATCCTGGTTATACGTACAAATTGGGGAATGAGAGGCTGGAGAGCAGTCCTGCAGAAAGAGATCTGAGGGTTTGGGTTGATGGCAAGTTGAATATGAGTCAACAGTGTGCCCTGGCAGCAAAAAGGACTAACCGTGTCCTGGGGTGTATCAAGCACAGCATTGCTAGCAGGTTGAGGGAGGTGATTGTCCCACTCTACACTGCACTGGTGCGGCCCCATCTTGAGTACTGCGTGCAGTTTTGGGTGCCTCAATATAAGAAGGACATCAAACTATTAGAGTGTGTCCAGASGAGGTCGACCAAGATTGTGAAAGGTCTTGAGGGCAAGACTTATGAGGAGCTGTTGAGGTCACTTGGTTTGTTCAGCTTGGAGAAGAGAAGGCTGAGGGGTTACCTCATCGCAGCCTACAACTTTCTTAAGAGGGGCAGCGGAGGGGGAGGTGCTGATCTCCTCTCTCTGGTGACCAGCCATAGGACACGAGGAAATCGAATGAAGCTGTGTCAGGGGAAGTTCAGCTTGGACATTAGGAAAAAGTTCTTCACTGAGAGAGTGGTTGGTCACTGGAACAGGCTCCCCAGGGAAGTGGCCATGGCACCAAGCCTGTCAGAGTTCAAGGAGCATCTGGACGAAGCTCTTAGTCATGCGGTTTACTTTTAAATAGTCCTGCAAGGAGCAGGGAGTTGGACTCAATGATCCTTATGAGTCCTTTCCAACTTGAGACATTCTATGATTCTACGATTCTATGCATCTTGATGCCTGTTAGCATATCTGAGTGTGAGAGTATAAGTGAATGAATTCCATGAAAAAATGGTATTGGTTGACTAAAATGAGTTTTGTTTAAAATCAGTACTGCTTTCCCTTCCCTACAGTCACAGAGTTTTACTACATTAATCTCCTACACTATATAATGAACAGAATAATGACTACAGCCTTAGAATCCCCAAGAGCTTAAAGCTGGATGTGCAAGTATTAGAACCTGAATGCAAGTATGATATGCCTGTATGTACTCTGCTCTCTGTATCTTCTCAGTAGGATCCTTGCAAAGAGWGCACCCACTTGATGCTCTTTTTTTCAAACTTTTTTAACAGTGTGGTGGTGCATTTCCCCTGCTTTGCTGGACCACTCTACGATCTCAGAAATTCCCATTGGGTCTGTCCTGGTTTTGGCTGGGATAGAATTAATTTTCTTTCTAGTAGTTGGTATAGTGCTATGTTTTGGATTTAGTATAAGAAGAATGTTGATAACACACTAATGTTTTTAGTTGTTGCTAGGTAGTCTACGTCCCAAGGACTTTTCAGCTCACATGCTCTGTGAGGTGCACAAGAAGCTGGGAGGGAGCATAGCCGGGACAGCTAGGCCAGCTGGCCAATGGGGTATTCCATACCATATGATGTCATGCTCAGCATATAAGGCTGGGGGAAGAAGAAGGAAGTGGGGGACGTTCGGGGTGATGGCGTTTGTCTTCCCAAGTAACCGTTACACGTGATGGAGCCCTGCTTTCCTGGGGATGGCTCAACACCTGCCTGCCCATGGGAAGTAGTGAATGAATTCCTTGTTTTGCTTTGCTTGCGTGCGCGGCTTTTGCTTTCCCTATTAAACTGTYTTTATCTCAACCCACGAGTTTTCTCACTTYTACCCTTCCGATTCTCTCCCCYGTCCCACCCGGGGGAGAGTGAGCGAGCGGCTGTGTGGKGCTTAGTTGCCGGCTGGGCTTAAACCACGACAGTCCTTTTTGGCGCCCAACGTGGGGCTCGAAGGGTTTGAGATAACGACAGGTTTGATTGGAATGTGCTAGATCGAATTTATTGCTGTTAYTGCTGTTTAGCTATTAATTGGCAGGCTCCTGTGCTTGCTATGGGGCTTGCTTGCCTTACTGTATATTAGAGCCTAGTGCTCGTTAGTGGCTGCTTTTCGCTTTCGCTGCTTGCTGTACCGCTGCACTGCTTATCGTCTTACTGCGCTGTGCCTGGGAACATTTTGATAACAGCAATGGCCTCACGCCCGGGCTGGCAGATGGCCAGGGCATCGCTGCTGTTTCTGTGCTGCTGTACTGGACAGGCTGGAACTCCAGTGTGAACTGGAGTCAAAGGGACTGTGACCTGTGGATGAGTCCATGCGGGAGCAGGACACCCCAAGGTGTCTGTGGCCRTGGATAAGCCCATGCCCGAGCAGCAGGTACATCTCGAAGCGTCTGTGGCCRTGATTATGTCTGTGCCGCAGCAGCTATACCTCTGACGGGATTGTGGCCTAAGGATAAGTCCACGCTGGAGAAGGTACACCTCGAAGCATCTGTGGCTGTGGATAAGTCCATGCTGCAGTAGGTACACCTTGAAGCGTTAGTGACTGTGCATGAGGTCATGCTGGACCACCTCAAAGTGTGTGGCTGTGAATAAGCCCATGACGGGGGAAGTACACCCCTGGAAGGATTGCAGCCATGGGTAAGGCCATGTTGGAGCAGTTTTACTTCTGAAGAGACTGTGGMTGTGGGTGAGGCCACGCTGGAGCYGGWGCACCTCGAAGCGACTGTGGCTGGGGATAAGTCTACGCCGCAGCAGGTACATCCCTGGAGAGACYGTGGCTCACAGATAAGGCTCCACCTGGAGCAGGTACACCCCTCAGGGACTGCAGGCTCTGGATGAGTTCAAGCYGGAGCAGGGGCATGGGGAGGAGTTCATTGCAATGTTAAAGCCTATAACCTGGCCCAAAAGGACCAGGGGTGGAGATTGTAATGGAAATA